>VZTF01002165.1:227446-292008 GCA_013397755.1 Cnemophilus loriae
CTGTCCGCACCCTCCAGGACCGAATCGACCGGATAGAGGTGCGAGGGATGCTCCCGGGGGTCTGGGAGGCATGCTCCCAGGAGATGATGCTCCTGGGGGTCCGGGAGGGATGCTCCCAGGGGATGATGCTCCCACACGTGCCATTCCCCAGGCCTGCAGCCACATGCACCCCGAACCAGCTCATGAGGCTTCAGGAAGGTTGTCCTTGCCTTGCTCTTTCCTGAGATCTCCGCCCAGGGGCGAGGGACTCACTTTGAGCCTCCCTCCCTTCTCTCCGTGCAGGGCAGCCGCAAAGCTCCAGGGCTGCCTCGCTTTCCCCCCAGTCTGCACCCAGGTAGAGTACCTTGCTTGCCCCATAGCACCTCCCAAGGACTCCTCCAGAGCAGGTTGGCAGCTCAGGGCCAGATCGTGCCCTTTAGCAAAAAGGTGAATCCCATCTGATGCCATCATGGTTATGAATGGGATGTCTCACAAAGTAAAGTGCAGTGCCACCCACTGTGAGCCTGGCACCCTTTCCCCACACGGTCCACAGGAGTGGGAGAGAGAAGGGCACAGCTGGAGACATTTGCTGTGCCCATTCCTGTGGCATTGGGCTGTTGGCATTTGAGATGCAGACCCCTGGTCCCCACTCTGTAGCAGTTGTGCACCGTGTGCCTGGCAGGCTGAGCTCTGGCACGGCCACAAGCCAGTGGCACCAAAGGCTCTACCATGCTGCCTGTCATGGGGCACATCACAGAGTGCATGTGAGTGTTGGTTTATTTGGGCTGATACGGGCTCAGCAGTCCCATGGAACTTGGCAGACTTTGCAGGATACGGGCTCAGCAGTCCCATGGAACTTGGCAGACTTTGCAGGATACGGCTGTGGCAATGGTTTTGGCACGTGAGACCTGCGAGAGGAGAGTTGTCTGTTTTCCCTGTGGGAATTGCTCCAGGTAGGGGTTGTTCCCTGAGGTCTGTCAGGTGTCAGAGCCACCTGCAAGGAGCCTCCTGCGAGTCCTCAACCTTTTCATCTTCCTGTTCAGTTCCCTGTTGCCCTCTCCTCTTCTCCCTGGAGTGTGGAGCTAGGAAGGGGGTCGTGCAGCACCCTACAGGGTCCCTGTCCTCAGCTTTGCCCTTCTGCCCCCCTCTCTACAGCCACTGGGCACGGCAGCAGCAGGCAAGGGATGGGAAATTCAGAGCCACTAAGGTCACAGGCTGAGAAATGAGACTGGGAGAGAGGGTTATTGTAATGGACAGAAATATGAACAGGAATAGAAAGACAGAGAAAAGCAAATAAACACATGCACACAAGAAGGAAAAGGGCTGGAAGACCAGAGGAAGCACCTGTGAGCTGCCAGGGTAACACACACACAGGCACAAGAAGAAGCACAGAGGCACGCCAGGCACATGTGGAGAGAGTGGGACATGCAGTCTGTCTGACACATTGCCCAGAGCCAAATGCAGCCAAAGGGAGGGACAGACCCCCCCCCAAAAAACTCCCTGCAGCCCCAAACAAATGTTCGTCCATCAGTGGAATAACACAGCGGTATGCTCACCCAGAAATAAAGCAGGGAAATACGTCCCTGCACACATATACCAGGCGATGCACAGTGGGACAGTGCCCAGCATATCAGTTTGGATCTTGGGAAGCATCAGGCCACAGAGCCATTCTCTCCGCCTTCTCCGTGGGGCAGCATCACCCATGAGCTGCGCTGGCTCCTCTCCTGGGATTTCTGATGATGGTGGGAGGTTTGGGGAGGAGGAGGAGGGGGAAGCTCACAAGGGTTGGAGCAGGCTGTCACATGCACCTGGGGAGCCTAAAGCGATGCTGGGATGATGATGGGATGCACACACTGATGAGGAAGCCAAGTGGCACACGAACAAAAATGTTCAGTTTTGTGTTACCAGGGGCCTGAGGGTCCCAAGTATACTCTGCAGGAGAGACAATGCACCCTGAGGCTCAGTGAGCCCTGCCAGGTGAGGAAATAGGGCAGCGTGTTGCAGGTGGGCTGCACTTTGTCTATTCTGGCTCCCACCTGGTCAAAAGTGTCACCTGTGTGCAGCACACCCCTGTGATGGCTGCAGCCCCGCCAGCTGAGCCTCGTGGTCACACCTTGGCCATCCAGTGATGGTTGCCTGTGGCCTCCCGCTCCCAACTGCCTCTCACCCCATGCCAGGAGCAGACACCTAAAACTTCATGGTGGGGTATCTGCACTCTTCTGTCCTGCATGGCTCCAGCTGTCAGCCCTGGGAGCCTTCCTGGGGTACCCCATGACATGGGAGGCACTCTCAGCCTCCACAGCTATCCTGGATGATGGCCACGATCATCCAAAAAGGTGACCTGGATGGGGACAGTCCCAGGGTGGCCCCCATGTGCTGAAGACTCTGCAAAACCCATTGGGATGGAGAGGAAATGCTGCCAAGTATGTGGTGGCTCAGTCTCAGAAGAGAGATGACACAAAATGCCGTGAGCCGCTCTGGGAAGGCTGCATCCCAGGGAGTCTCCAGGCAGGTTTGCCAGCAGGGATTACTGCTGGGTGTTTCAGACCTGGGACTGCGGGGAGGGGGCTGGTGGAAGATTGCTGATCTAATCTGGGCACTCTCAGCCCTGTCTGTAAGGCATAACAAGATTTATTCATGCACTGAGAAACCTATTAAGGCATTTGTTTCTTAATTTTGTCGGCATGGCAGAAGGATTTCCCAGGGGAGGATGCAAGGAGGGCCCCCACGGTCTCGCTCTTTGTCCCCTGCCTTTTCTGTGGGGCTGGGCTAGCATCAGCACAGCATTCACACATCTTCCCTCACCTCTTCCTAACGCCACCCGAGGCACTGATCGTCCTTTCTTCATGCACAGCAGCCTAGTTAGGCTTTTTCATCCTGGTTTTGAGGGTCCCCCCCTTTCTCTCAGCACGTGCTCATGTCTGTACACTCAGGTGCATCTTGGAACACAGATCCAAGGGACCCAGGTGCTCCTTTTCCATGCTTTTAGTTATGGCTGCAAATGGAAAGGGAGCGGGGAGACAATCACCTTGGCTGCCTGGGCTGTGCCGAGATGCAGGTGCCCCCCTTCTCCCCATGATCCCTTGCAGGAGAGAGGAGCGGGAGAGGGGACAGCCTGATGGGCTCCGTGGGGGACCTGGTGGAATTGCAGCAGCCTGTTTGCTCCTCAGCTGGTACGTGGCTGTGCCACTGCAGCTGGTGACCTGGCTGCTGGCAGGAAACCCTCGGGTAAGAGAATGGGAATGGTAGTGACCTAGCTGCTGCCCTCCTATCTCCATCTCCAGCAGTGTGGGGATGGAAATACCCAAACTGTGACAGTCCCAGCCCCTTCCTGAGCGAGATTTTAGGGGGACAGGATCAACAGTGAGCCCTTCTCTCGTGAGGAAGAGGGAAAGGCTGATGCATCCCTGTTTGTCTTCTACTCCATGCAGTCCCTTTTGGAGTTTAATGATCCCAAGGTCCTGCCTGGGTCCAAAGAGGTGGCAGGGTCCAAAAAACCCTGGTGCAGCAGGTGTGCTGTCCTGCAGCAGTGAGCATCCCAGGGTGGCAGCCACTGAGGAGTTTTGTGCAGAACGGAAGGATTCATGGGTCCAAGGAACAGAATGGGTCTGCTGTGTGCGCACACCCAGCTGAGCATCGTGGTCCCCGGGATGTGCCAGGGCTCCATCCCGCAGGCATCATCCTGTGCTCCTGCCTGCCCTGTCCCAGCAGCCAAGGTGGGCACTGGTGTGCTGCTGGCTGAGGGGGAGCAGCGGCACCCAGATTTGCCAGTGCATTAGTAAATGAGGCTCTGATCTCCTTATGTAAATCAAAGTGCATTCGCTGACTGAGGGCTACAGCCTCGGCGAGCACACGCCGGCATGGCTNCTGACATTTAACGTGATTAATTTTACCTGGCATCTTTCAATCTTTTTTGCCGGTTCTGGTGGCCAAAAAGCGTGGAACGAGCCTCCCCCACACCCGCTGCCCACTCCCCTGCTGCCTGTGCGGCGGCAGATGGGAAGCCGGGTGCCTGCTGAACAGCCAGGGAGAAGGCACTTCCCCCCCGCTCCCCTCCCCAAAGGTCACCAGTTAATAACAGCTACACATCAACCATTAATAATTTTGCAAATAATTTGCTTTGTGAGAAAGATGCTCGAGCGGCAGCTCGGAGATGAAGATCACGGCTCAGGGATGCAGCACAGCCTGGCATCAGGGGGATCATCCAGCACTACTTGGCTGCATGGGGTAGAATGGGGAGTCCAGTCTCCTGTCCAGCCATTGTCCGGCTGTGGGGATAGGGATGGTGTTTGCTGGGATGGCCCTGAAACCCTGCCAGATGAGGGTACTGGCTACAATCCCTTTCCATAAGGAACATGAGGTCAGCAATGGTTCAGTTGGCCATGTGGCTCCAGCTGTCAGTGCCCTGGCTGCCAACTTGGAAGGACCAGCAAGAGCTGGAGAGAGGGCTGGGAGGGGAAAAACTCGGGAAGGGGGAAGATATTGAATGAAAGGGGAGAGACACAGTGTGCGTGCATGGAGAGAAGCATGAGGAAGAGATGCTCCGAAGCCAGAGAAATGAAAAAGCCATAAGGAGAAAAGTTACAGAGGGAAGAAAACAGCAGCAGGGAGAAAAGCAGGAAGAAGAGGGAGGTAAAAAAAAGTACTCAGTCACTACTGAATGATGTAGGGCAGGCTATCGGGGGCTAGTGAGAGTGACAAAATCTCCCAGCCTTTTCTTTTTTTGTCATTAACAGATGGAGCCGTGCATGAAAGCAGGGACGTAGGCTCCAAACCCGCAGCTCGAGCAATCAAAGCGTGCGGCAGACAGGAGCGTGCCAGCCTCCGCTGTAGCCAGGCGGCCTGAAAGGATGAGAAAAGCTCTTGGAGCCCACGGGATGTGGCCATAGAGGCAAAGGCAACCCCATCCCACCTGTGCTGCCTCCTGGCAGTGCAGCCAGCTCAGCTTGGGTACAAATGCAGGCAGCCCCAGGTGGGAATTATCCCTGCCAGGAGGATGAGAATTAACCTTTCCACTTCTCTTCCCTCCTGCCATCTCTACCCTGTCTTTCCCCAAGAACCCTTCAAAAAAAAAAAAAAAAACAAAAGAGTTAAAGCCCCTTTCCCATTGGCTAATCCCTCAATTTTGCAAAGACCAAAGGATGCTCTTTGCTGGGCACTTTTCCCTTCCCAGAGAGGTTTTGCTCACTGCAAGAGCATCCTTAGTGCTGCCGGAGGAAGCTGGCAGTGAGAGCTGGCATTTGGTCAGGGCTGGCAGATGTCCCCAGCACAATCTCTGTTTTCTTGCTGGGTTTTGCTTTTCCAGGTTGGTTTTCCTCACAGAACCTGTGGGTTTGCCCCGGCGGACCCTGCTGGCAGCTCTTGCAGACCTTGGGGCATCACAACTTCTGTTTTATTTGTAGCCTGAGCATGTTGTTGCCCAGAGTGGGTACATTTGTGCTCACACCAACACCATCTTCTTGCTTTTCCTCTCCCTGCTGTTCCCATCCGCCAAGGCTGCATCCTGCCCAGCCAAACCTGACTTTCTTCCAGCCTTCCCCTCCCCTCTGTTGTTCATGATGGATAGCAAAGATTAGGGGTGACATGGGCAGGCATCCCTCCCCTTCAGCTTTGTGTGCATGATTATCAGGTCCTGTTCAGCCTGGAGAAGCTGGATGTAAGGAAGAAGAAAAAGTGGGAAGCCACAACCACAGATGAGCGTGCTGACCTCCTCCAGGCCAGCTCTCAGCCGGAGGGAGGCTGTTCAGTCCAACAGGGAAGGTATCCCCCATGTCCTGCCAGCACAAGCCATGTGAATGTCCAGGGCTGAAGCAGCCATGCAGATCCCTCAGTGCCGGAGGAGCCAAGGCAAGGGTCTCCATGGCTGCTCCAGCACCCCTGGGAAGGTCTGGTAACACAGAGAAGGTGGTCATCATCTTTCAGAGCCCATGGCAGAGACACTAATGCACTAAGGACACGGGGAAAGAAGAGGGCTCCTATTTACAGAGAAACCCCAGAAGCATGGCAAAGGGTCACTTTCTCTCTTCCAGACTGGTTTTCTTCCAGCTGGGATGGGGTCTCCCAATAAGGTGAGATCTGGGGTCTTTGCAGAGTGCAGTAGTAGCTGGGAGCATCTTCACCAGCTGCCGTGTTGGATTTGCCATGGGAAGAGTTTTGGTCTGAGTGTTAACCCTGATGGGACAAGACAGGCTCGATGTCCCCTGGTGATGGCTCATGCCTTGAGGACCAGTGACACGACAGCCTGGCACCAGTCCCACTTCTCCCTGGCATGCTGTTGGCCTGGGAGAGGTTGGCTTACGGAGAGCTACCTGGCACACGTGCACACACCCCCGCACGCCCTGAGCTGGGCTAAGAGGATTACAGCCCCATTTAGTGATGTTAACATGCTGGCTATAGGTAAGCAGCTTCACGAGCAGCAGGAGTGGCCGGGAGCTCCAAGGTCCTTCCCACATCATTTCCTCATCTTGGGAGGCTGCCTGCAGGAGCCGAGCCAAGGGATGACCCAAACATCCCATCCTTGCTCTGCCTCTGAAGCAGCAGAAAGTCTAAAAGCAGCAAAGCTTCGTTTTGTAGTAATGAACTCAATGGGGGCTCTGAAAGGGGAGGTACAAAGTCAGCTGGAGGCACTTGGAGAAGACCCCAGTGCGGATATGGGACTGTCATCCCAGCACTATCTGTAGTGCTGCAGGCTGGGCATGTCCTTATTTAAACTCTTATAGGGTGCTGAACTCTTACAGACACTGCGCTGAATTTTCTGTTTTGTCCCTCCTATTCCCTCCATCGTGGCTGCCGCCAAATGCAGCAGGAGCTGCCAGCCCGCACCAATGGCTCAGCACCCACTGCCCCAGCACTCGCCCGTGATGCCCTCCACACCAAGATGGAGCAGCTGGAGGAGCAGCTCCTTTCCAAGATCCTGACCCTGCAGAAGGAGCGCCAGGCTGCCAGCACTGATCGCAGCCAGCAGCAGCACAACATCGAGAAGGAGCTGAACTCCCTCCAGAACCGGGTGACGGAGCTGGAGCACGGTGAGTCCTGCCTGACAGGGACGGAGATGCGGCGGGGGGTTCCTACCCTGAGGTACATCGCCAGGAGAGCCCCAGGACAGGTCACCCTCATCCCAATTACAGGTGCTGACCTTCCTCTCTCCTCCCCATCCTTGATACGTAGGACCACTGGGCTACAGCCCTCCTGATGCCTTCAAGGTGAGCATCCCGGTGCAGAACAACTACATGTACGCCCGCATGAAGAAGAGCCTGCCAGAGCTCTACGCCTTCACCATCTGCATGTGGCTGAAGTCCAAGGCCCTGGCAGGAATTGGCACCCCGTTCTCTTACTCTGTCCCGAGCCAAGCCAACGAGATCGTGCTGTTGGAGTGGGGCTCTAACCCCCTGGAGCTGCTCATCAATGACAAGGTCAGCCCAGTTGCAGGAGAGGCAGGAGAGAAAACCCTGCCCTCATCTTCCCTGCTTCAAGCCCCCTAGGAAATGATGTTCCTGGGGGCACTAGTGTGGGGGAGCTGGGAGGAAGGGACCCTAGGTTTATGGTGCGAGGCGGGAGGATGGGGAGGATGGCTCATTTGGGGTGAGTTTTGAGAGGGAGGAGCAGCACATCCGGATGTCTGTAGATTTTGGGATGCCACCACCACAGGGGTGCACTGCTTGCTCTGCGAGGGGCTAGGGAGACCCTGGGGTCCCCCAGCTGTCCTACCGAGCACCAGGATCTTGCTCTTCTCCCAAAGGTTGCCCAGCTGCCACTGAGTCTGAAGGACAAGGCCTGGCACCACATCTGCGTGGCATGGACCACCCGGGATGGCAAGTGGTCGGCGTACCAGGATGGTGAACAGCGGGGTGCCGGAGAGAACCTGGCCTCCTGGCATGCCATCAGGCCCCAGGGCATCATCATCCTGGGTCAGGAGCAGGTATGTACCAGTTTGACACCGAGAGCTGCCAGTTAGCATCGCTCTAGTGGGAACTGGCTGGGGGGAAACGCCCCCAAATGGGGCAGGGGCAGAGGGCAGTGTGGGCAGGAGTGCTCAGCAGAGCATCTGACCTCCAGGCTGGCCATGTGCGCTCATTGTCTTCTCTTCCCTCTCCCTACCCCTTTGGCCTCCCTGCCTCGTCTTCTTGAATCTCTTCCATGCATCCATCCCCTCCCCTCCTTGCCATGAAGCACCTTGCTCTGCTTCTCCCTGAATTCTTCCCTTCCCCCCTTGCCCTGTTTGCCCACTGGATGCATGTTCCTCCTCTTCTCTTCATCCCTGTCCAATCATCTCTCCTGCTCTTTCCCAGGACACTCTGGGGGGCCGTTTTGATGCCACGCAGGCCTTCGTGGGAGAGCTGGCGCAGTTTGGCGTGTGGGACCACATGCTGGCGCCAGCAGAGATCCTGGGCTTGGCTAACTGCACCTCCCACCTCCAAGGGAATGTGATCCAGTGGGATGATCAGGCGGTGGAGGTCTTTGGAGGTGCCAGCAAGGCAGGCTTTGCTGCCTGTGAGGAAGGGAGGAAGGCATGAGTGGCCCCCAGCCCTCTCCCCAGCACCAAGGAGCCCAGTGCCAGCCCCAAAGCAGGTAGCCCCTTTCTCTCCTCCCAGACCAGTAAGCCTTGCTGGGGCAATGCTTAAGCCCCCCGTGCTGGTGTCCCAGGAGCGAGAGGGGCCGCTGGAAGCCTCCCTGTTGTCCCTGTGCTGGTGCTGTGGGTTGTCCTCGTTCCTGGCAACCTGGCTCCTGAGTCTCATCTTGCCCCACTTCTGTTTTGGGTGGACCTCGCTGTACTTGCAGGTGTCCTTGGTACGGTGAGGCACCTCACCTTGTCAGACCTAACAGGCAGTGGGAAGGAGAACTCCGTCTACTTTGAGTGCAGTCCAGCCTCAGTGGGATGCCAGGGTGCAGGCATCACCTGAACACATCCCCTTTCCTTATTTATTTCTAGCAACCTCACTGTCTGGTTTTATGAGCCTGCATTCCAGGATCTCACCTCCAGCCTCATCCTTCTCCTGCTGCCCTGGTTTTTCAAATGTGGCCCCAGGGAAGCTGAGGGAGAATGGCAGAGTCAGTGGGACAGCACTTACCCCCCTCCACCCCTTTCCCTGCCTCTGCTGCCTGTTTGGGCAGGGCTGCCCGAGGGGAGCCAGGCTTTTGAGGCAGAGGGAAGAGAGCATTCCCCACCAGCTCTAAGCTGGGGGATGGGTCAGCCACCAAGGGAATGGGGGGAGAGGGGCAAAGCATCTCCCCCAGCGCTGGCCGAGGGGGAAAGAGTGCAGCACTGCCATCAAAGGGAGCAAAAGCAAGAAAACAAGAGACGGAGCATGGTGGTGGTCAGAGGAGCCCTGCCATCCATCCCCCAGTCTTTTGGTACTGGATTGGGCTACTGCCCTTGGTTCCACCCAGGTCCCCTTCTTTAGCTGCTCCTTGCCAGGAACAGGGCTGCCACTGGCCTTGGAACTGGGAGGGTGAAAGAGCGGGCTGGTGTTTTCCCTGTGGAGTGCCTGAGAATACGCTGTTTCTACATTGCGTGGTCACCAACATCTCAATATGTGAGTGTGTGTATGTGCACATGTGTGTGTGTCTAGAGGTGGGGTGGGAGGGTTATTTCGGGGCTCTCATGGTTGCTCAATGCAGTGTTCAGCTTCCAGTGTTCCCCCCTATCCCAAGTCCCACTTTGGGTGACAGCTGCTCCCGCCCCTGAGGGAGGCAAAGCTGGCAGAAGGGACAGCCCTGCCACCCCCCCATCCCCCTGCCCAGGGTCTCCGCCAGTGCTGGGGTGGCTCAGCCCACTGGGGATGACAGGGCGGGGATGGGGAGCAGCCCTTGTGCCAAGTGGGAACACTGTGACCTTCGTGCACCCTGAGGAGCTGCCCCCTCTCCTTCGCTCGCTCGCGCGCTTTCTCTAATGCACGTTCGTGAAAAGGGCCCCTGACGCGCACCCGTGTCGGGACATTTCTTTTGTAAAGCTGATTGTGAACAATAAACGTGATGTTTTCTGTTCGAGCCTCCTGCGGAACGTGAGGTTGCTTTGGGGACGGATGGGACTGGCCGGCCCAAGCTGAGGTGCTTAGGGTTGCATCACTGAAGGGAGTTGGCCGGGCCCATCGCTGGCATTACAGGAATGTCATCACAAGGGTTTGGTATTGTTGCCCCAGAGGGGTGGGAGGGTGGTGTCACAGTCTGGCCACCTTTGATCTACCCCACTGCAGAGCAGTATGGGGTACAGGCTGCTGCTGGTGGGGCATGAGGGCTGGGGGAAACACCTCTCCATGGAGGAGGAACGCACATCCTGACAACAGGGAAGCAGAAACGAGTGAGAAATCATGGCCTCTAGGTCAGAGCATGGTAGCAAGGAACTCACATTGAGTATAAATCTAATTAAGTACTAGTAATGAGTTTCTGACCTAGCTAGGCACAAGATGGTTCAGGCACGGCTCTTGGAGCTCCTATTGTAGACAATTCGTGACCAGGTCTTTGTGGTGCTTTTGCCCCTCAGAGGGTCCTGCTCTTCCTCGGAAAGAAACAGCCTCACCAATGTTTGGGGAAAACAGAGTGCAAAGCCAGAGGATTGAGTTTTCCCCATTGCTGGCATGCTGGTGGGATCTCCTCCCTGAGTCAGAGCTGGCCCCTCCACTTCTCCTTCTGGAGGGTATTTAATGCCATAAAAGAAAGTCTGGCACTCTCACCTTCAGCACATCTCCACAAAGTTGAGGGCGAGTTTTGAAGAAAAAGTGTGTACTTCAGCTGGAGCACTGGTTCAAGGGCCTTGCTGGGCTGGAGGCTCACACCCCCATTACTAAGAGGAGAGGGTTCAACAGGTGCCATCTGCTCGTGCACCCAAATAGCATAATTAAGAAGGACAACATTTCTTAGAGGAGGAAAGGTCAAGAAACACTGCTGGGATCATAAACTCAGAAAGAGGTTAAATGGGGGCGGGGGAAACTGGTCCAGAAGACCCTCCTCTCAAAACTGCAGAAGCACTGTGAGAGGGCTCTTGGGGCTGCTGGCCAAGGCAGGAGAGATGCGAGAGGATGAACAAGGATGGAAACAGCCTGGCCGCTGTTGTAGGCTATTGGCATAACACTCACCTCCTCTGGAGCCCGGAAACCCAGCCCACGTTGAAATTGTGTGTAAATCCTCTCCAGAAAAGCAGAAACAAAGGGGACACCAGGAGATGCTTGATCAGGGCCTTTGGTGCTGCCCTCCTCATCCCTGCCAAATGATGCTGGCATGGTCCTAATCCCAGCCATGTGCCCAGGATGTGGATCTGTCACTTCTGGAACAGAAGAATGGGGGGAGCCCAATGGCACAGCTTCTGCAGGGCAAGCTCCTCTCCCCGAGAGGTTCACAGCCAGTTAGGCAGACCTAGGGGAACCCAGGAAAAATTGGTAGAATTTTCCCAAACCTTTTAAAAGCTTCCAGCAAATGCCTCCACATACGGCTCTCCAGGAAACAAAGGCATTATGGAGAAACTGGTTGGGAGACACAAATGAAGAGCAGAAATAAATATTTGATTTCCATCCTGCCCTGGCTGTCTGCAGGAAGCAACATCTGCTTCTTACCCGTCTGAGGAGGAGGAGAGCAAGATCAGACCATTTCTTTTTGGTAAGCCAAGCCTTGCAAGGGCTGCAAACCTGCGACAGAGCTTAAAAGGTAGAGGACAAATCAATAGCGTTGCTGGCTGCAAGGAGTAATTACAATGACTTACACATATTGCTCGCTTCTAAATTAACCAGGAGCACTCAGGAGAAGCCCTGCGTCTCTCTAAGGGCAGCTGGTTGGAAAACAACATGTTGTGCACAGAAGAGATGCGGAACAACAAAGTCAGCCTTGGGGGAAAGAAAAAAAGAGGGAAAGAAGGAAATTTTTAACAGTGGTGTGGAGAAGGTTTTGTGGTTGTGGTAGGTGCTTCAGCTGGTTGGCTGTGTTGTGTCCAGATATCCAGGACAGGGGGGAAAGGTGGAGGGCACCCAAGAGGTGGGCAGCGCAGGGCAGGGGCACCGCTGGGCTGTGGCAGTTCAGCAGGAGCTGGGACAAGAGGAGATGGTGTGGGAGACAGGCGGGTGTGATGGATGCCACCCACGTGCTGCCCTTTATCTGCCTGCCAAAGGGCTGTAAACACGCTTCTAGGAGAGGAAAGGGACTGCCATTTCCTTTCCTAATCTGCAGGACTCACTGCTGCAGGGCTTTCTGCTAGCCAAGGGCTTAACCAGACTCAAATACCACCCACCCCATACTCCCAAAGGGTTTTGTCCCGCAGTGAAGAAGACCAGGTCAAACATGGCAATGGGAAACCTTCAGGTCTGATAGCTATTAATTATTGTGTTTGAAAAGAAAATGCTGACATTTATGAACCCCTCCAGCCCCTGCCCCTCCTTCCAGAGGGCACTACCGGCCAAGCAGGCTCTTCCTCCCCAGGGACACGGGCAAGCCTGGGACCCCCGACCTCAGAGTGGGCTTTGGGGATCTTCTGTGCTCCCCAATACCTGCAACCTCAGCAGTGTTTGCATGTCACGGCTCCCTGCAGTGTGTCAGCCTCCTGATGCCCTCAAACGAGGTCAAGCCAGCCCATACTTGTCCCCAGGAGGTGACTTCCCAAGTCCCCACTACCTGCTCTGCCCTAGCAATGGGGCGCTGCCTAATTGCCTCGTTTCACCTCCCTGTCCTGCTGGGAGCCTCCTCTGCTCCCTCCCAGAGCCAGGAAGGCTCATTAAGACTTGTGCAGTGCTTGCACAGGGAACGCGCCATGATTCCGGAGCATCTGGCACAGGAACAGCCCCCGCACGGCTGCTAGTGCTGCAGCAACAGACCTTACTAACAGTTACTAACGTTACTAGAGGTAGTAGCTTCGGGATCACGTGGGGCACTGTGTTTCCCAGCAGACCAGGGGCTGTCCCAAAGCGAGCTGCCCTGTCCTCTGGCACAGAGGCTGAGCTGCTCCCGGCTGCCACCCACTCGTGGACACCAGCGTCCCCATCTCTGCCTGCCCTCAGCTCAACATGGTGGGGGTTCTGATGCCAGCAAAATGTGGCTTCAGCATTCCCACAAGGCCTCCTGAGTGCTCCTCCTGCCTCCAGAGAGCTGCATCCACTCCATCCTGGGGCAGCTGCAGTGCGGACCTCGGTGTGACCCAAGTCCCCTGCCTTGGACCTCTGTTACTACCCAAGGCAGTGTGGAGTGCTGCCCAGTCCCTGGGCTGTGGCTGACAGGCTGCACAGCAAGCTCCAGCCCCCCTGCTTTAGCAGGGAGGGGACATGGGGCACGGCAGAGCCTGTGCCACAGGGACAAAGGGGAAGTCCCAAAACCTGGCCAGAAGCAGGTAAGAAAAGAAAGAAAGAAAAGAAAGGTGTCCTCTACCTGATGAAGAGTCAGCCTGCTATCTGGTCAATGAAGATGGCTAAAAGAAAGCATGAGGCAGTATCTTTATTATATATACGTATATTTTGCAGTCAGTGGTTACTTTTCCATGCTCAGCTAAGGCGTACAACACCCCCTCATGTCAGGAGGCAAATGGCACTTTGTTACAATGCATTTCACTGTGGCTGCCGAAAACAAAGGCATGAAAGAGTTTCTACCTCTAATTAGTGGCAAATAAGGCATGACCAGCCAGACAGAGCAAAGCAACAATTCCAGCTCCCTACAGATCCACAGGGGTGAACTGAACCCTTGCTCCGGGCTTGCTCTCACCTAAAGGAGGGCACCTGGTCACTTGGTATTGGAAACTAAAGACCAGCTGATGTGCCGTCTCTGCCTTCAGAACCAGCAGCAAAAGGACCAGTACACGTAACCTTTGTTGGCTCAACAAGGCTCTGACTGGCTTGCAGAGCTACACAGAGGCAGCCTGTGGAAACCCTGCACTTGAGGGTCCAGAAACCAACTGCTCACATTTTGTTAAGCCACAGTAGATGGAGACAGGCCAGCAGAACGCTCTCCTTCCTCAGGAGGCATCTCTATCTTGCAGCCCCACTGTACCACCCACCACAATCACAAAAACATTGTTTTTCCTATCTTTGGGCCTGCTGCAGTTTTTGTTTGGCCATTTTCCCTTAGCTTCTCACCTAGGAGCCACTGATGAATAATCCTCACAATCAGCCCCAGCATTCTCCGAGGGAAACACTGACGGGGGTCACACTGATCAGAACCAAAGCACGTTTAATTGAACCCAGAATCACACAGACAAGCGTGCTCCCCCCTGCCCCACGCATGGAGGCACATGCACACAAACACACCAGCTCACACTCTCTTGCTGCTTGGTAGTAAAAGTGGGTGAACTACACAGGGATTAAAGCATTAAAAAAACCACAGCAAGAATACGGTGCTTGAAAGCGCCATGTCCCTGGAGAGATTAGAGTAGCTGCCCGGAGATAAAGTAATGATGACGGAAAGATCTTCTCCCTCGCAGAGATTCTCTTCCTAATTATCTTGTCTGAAAAGAAAAAATTATGATCTCCCAGCTTTTATCTGTCTCTTGACAATTTTAGCTCTGTGCCTGCCTCATTGCAAAAGGCCCAAAAGAGGAAGGAGAGGGAATTAGCCCAGGAGGCAGGAATGGTAGGAGAACGAGTGGCACAGGAGGCAGTGCTTCATTTTTGTCACCACCAGCAGCGACAGAAAAGGAAAAGATGAATGATCACTGCAGCTTTGTCTTTCCAAGCCCAAAGGCAGCTTCCCTGCCTCCAGCACTGCTCTGTCAGGCAAAGGACAGCCAGGAGGTCAGATTCACTGCTGAATCTGTGAAAGAGATAACAAGGTGTTCTCCCTGTGATCGCAGGGCAGAGCTTGGTGCTACAGTGAGGGAAAAGGACTCATGAGCTGGCAGGGGCAGGAGAGCGCCCAGATCGTTCCTCCCCCACTCTTTTCCTTCTCAAACAGCTGGAAAGCAAATTCTTCTTTCAGCAGACAGCGAGCAGCAAGAACGTTTCAAACACACACCAGCCAGAAGGACCACATGAAAAATCAGACCCACTCTGAAAGAGTGAGCCCACTCTGCAAGACAAGGATGGCCACTGATGGAAACCCAGGCATCACACCTAGCAGCTGGGGCTTTGCACAGGAGAAGTATTTCCCTGGGTATTATCCTGGAGCTTGCTGCTTCTCCATCTGTGTTAATTGCAGATGAACACAACCCTAGACCCCACTGAAAACTATTTAAGCCCTGGTTTAGAAGCAATTGGTGTTTGGCTAGCAGGGTGCAGAGACAACAGAGGTTTTGTAGCAAGCCCAGAGCCAAGAAAAACCTCAAACCAAACAGTGATTACAAGCACAAAGCTAAGGAGGGCAGGAGGGAGGCAATTTTCTCAGTGGGGATGGAGGCTGGTGCTATAGGAGCTGTTTGCAAACTCATGATTCATCCCCACAGCGTCACTTTCTCCTTCTTTACACTCCTGTTGACGTGCAAACATGAGCTGTTGCCTCTCCCACACAATGAGAAGTGTGTCCAGTTCTGGAACCCCCAGTTCAGGAAGGACATTGAGGTGCTGGGGCATGTCCAGAGAAGGGCAGTGGAGCTAGTGAAGGGTCTGGAGCACAAGTCCTGTGAGGAGCAGCTCAGGGAGCTGGGGTTGTTTAGCCTGGAGAGAAGGAAGCTCAGGGGAGACCTGATCACTCTCCAATTTCCTGAAAGCAGGTTGTGGCCCAGTGAGGGTCATTCCCTTCTCCCAACCAACCAGACAGGACAAGAGGACACAGTCTTAAACTGCACCGGGGAGGTTCAGGTTGGACATTAGGAGGAATTTCTTCACAGAAAGGGTGATTAGACATTGGGATGGGCTGCCAGGGAGGTGGTGGAGTCACCCTGGAGGTGTTTAAGGAAAGACTGGACGTGGCACTCGGTGCCAAGGTCTGGTTGACACGGTGGTGTCCGGTCATAGGTTGGACTCCATGATCTCAGAGGGCTTTTCTAACCTGATTCTGTGATTTAAAAAAAACCCAACAAAATTGCCCCAAATCGCTCCGTGATCTTATATTTATCCTTGTTGTTTAAAAGAAAAAAATAACTAGAACTAGGCCCCTGAGGGGTTTTAAGTCAGAAAAATATTAAGTTGCCAGACGCCAGGCTGCGGGGTGACTCTCTGGCCGGGGCCGCACGGCACAGGCGCTCCGTGGCCACCCCACCGCTGCCCGCGCCCCAAGGCCCCGCGCGGCGGCCGGCAGGGAGACAGCCAATCAGACGCGCCGGGCGGTGCGCCCCGTCCAATGGACGCCGCGGTGGGCGGGACTTCCCGCGCCGGTTGCTATGACAAGCGCGGCTCTTCCTTAGCAACGGCGCTGGGCCGCGCCGGCCGCGCAGGTGAGGCCGCGCCCGCAGCTCCGCGGTCCCGCAGCTGATCAGAGGGCTGGAGCGCCGCTGGCCGAGCTCTTCCTCCGCGGGGCCGAGGGCGGCGGACCGGCGCGGGGGGGCTGCTTCGGGTGTGCGGTCCGCTCGGGCTGTGTTCCGCTGCCTCACACCCTCGGGCTGTGGCCGCTAGCACGCCCCAGGCTGGGGGTGGGTATTGAAGTGGCTCCCGGGGGTGGCGCCAGCGAGGCGGGGGTTCTGTCCTGCGGAGGTCGTGGTTCGGGCCAGCTGCGGGTCCCCCGGCCCCTATGTGACGGTTGGTGGTCTGACTTGGTGCTTTAGCCAACAGCTCTATGTACGTGGCATAAATGATTGGTGTGTCGCCTGACACCGTGTTTGTTTAGTTTTCCTTTTAATGTGGGCTCCCGCTGGGTAGGAGAGGAAGATGCTTTGTTGTGGGTGAAACAACCAGAGGGAGGACCACGGTGAAATGCTCTGAATCTCTCAGTCAGTGCTGTGCCTCTGCGCTGCCCGAGTAGAGGCAGGTTGGTAATGAGGCCCTGAGGCACGTCCAGAGTTTTCCCATATGGCCCTCCCCAGCTGGCAAATGCTCGGGGATCTGAGGAGCAAGTGCACAAACGAGACCAAGATGTTCCTGTTAAAATTTCTGTCCGGACAAGTATGCAGATTCTGTGCCTAAAATACTCATACCCTTCTCTTGTCATGTACAGTTTGAAAGTCTTGCAGATAATAGTGTCCTGGGAAAATCCTTTTGGAATTAATCAAGAGTGTTAGCAACTGATATGTTGTTCTCTTGTCCTCTGTTGAAAGCTGACTCAGCTACCTTGGCTCAGCTCTTCCCTCAAGCTCCACTGGTGCTTCTGGGAAGTACTGTGCTCCTCGCTTATGGAAAAAGATATGGTTTAATAATTTGTTTGCATTAATGGTCTATGAGCTGAGACTCTCAGCGGGGTGTGAAGGTGGTGTTGAGGAAATGGCAAATGAGTGAGATAGCATGATATTCTCGTAATAGTTTCGTCTGCCTTTTGTTTTAATTGAAAGCCTTCTGTCTCTTGCCCATGTTTGTTTTTGTTGAAGCAGTGTCCTCTAGGCCAAGAAGCAACTCCTCCTGCTGAAGAGAGGAACACAGAACCCTGCTTCTCTCAGCTGGCTGTGCCGCAGCACTTTGCTGAACTCCAAGTAGCCCCTCTGCCCCTTCTTGGAGTCTCTGTGGAAGGACCATGGAAGAAACTGAGGAGGAAAAAAAGGACGAGGCTGATTATAAAAGGCTTCACAGTTTTCCTCTGATTAGGGTAAGGAGGGGGACCTCATTTACCAGTGTCAGAGATATGAAAATCTGCCTTCATTCTTACTATCCTTCTCTCACTGAGTAGCTACTGTGAGAACATGTATACTGATGGCCCTGTGGAGGGGTCCTGGTTGTCACTGCTGCTTTCTCCCTGTCCTTGACTTCTCCCGGGGAAATCTAATAGCGCCGGTGTTCCCCATGTCATCCAGAGGAAGCCTGGGACAACGTCATCCATCAAACACATTGAGAGCATGCTGCCTTTGGAGCCCTCTCCTGTGTTTTGGATGCAGCTTGCTTTTTGTCCTAGAGAAGCTGGAGCAAAAGATCTTGCTAGCCAGCCAGATAGCAGCAGAAAAAGCTCTGTAATTTAGACTTCTTTGTTACTCATGTAGCAATAACTAAGGACTGTGGTTGAAACAGTTAGTGTGCTTTCCCTTTATCTTATAGCAGAAAAACTGGTGAATGTCTGCATCTCCTCCTTTAAGCTGTGCTTACATAGTGCTAGTTTTCATGTAGTTAGAGAAGAATTCCTCGTTGGCTGGAGGAAGGGTTCACTTATAATGCAATAAGCAATTTGCATATTTACTATGTCTAAGCCACCGATAGAGGCAGTGCAGAAGTAAGAGCTACTTACTGTTGTCTTGTGTCCAGCTCTTATTTTTCTGCTTAGTGGTCTTGTTTGTTTGCTCTTTCCAGCACTCGGACATGCCGGAGGAGATGCGCGTAGAGACCATGGAGCTGTGCGTCACGGCGTGTGAGAAGCATGCCACCAACAATGAGGTACTAGCCACCTCCCAAACTGGGCAGCCCACTGTTACTGCACCTCAGGGAACCTGCAGGAGCAGGGATAAGAGTGCAGGGCAGAGCAGAGTCAGGTCCTGACATCCTATTACTCTCTCTCTCTGCACTGAGCTAGGGTAGAAGGAGGCAAAGAGCTTAGCTAGATCTCGGATTCAGTTCCCTTGGTCTGCAAGATCCATAATAGCACTTTGCAGAGATTAGTAGTGGTGCTGCTTCTCAAACCTTACCTGCTTGCTTATCCTGCCTTCCTGAGACATGCTTGCACTCTGTTCATAAGATGCCCTGTGTCTTGAGGGCTTGGTTCAGAACTGCATGGAGTCTCTTCTTGCGGAGATGAGTACATGAAAGTCTCTTAAGTATTCCCTCTTGGCTTTAGGACCAATGATAAAGGGAAAACAACACTTGCTTCATGGGCAGGGCTGCCTGTCACTGCAAAATCTTCCTCTCACTTTTTTTTTTTTTCTGGATCAAGCAGGGTGTGATCTGGGAGAAGTGAGCCATTTAAAAGTCAGCCTACTTTCAATGTTTTGGTAATTAGCTGGAGAAAAAAAATGGACTCCTGTAAAAATAGCAGCAGCTTAGTGACCTGAATCTCCTCTCATGGTCACCGCAACCAGCATAACTCCAGCAGCATCTAAAGCAGAACTCTTGCTTCAGACCGTGTGAACAACAGAAGTGATGCAGTTCTTTAATTTCTCCTAGCTGCTGTGCTGGAGGCTGCTGAGACTTGTTCTACCCTTGAGTGTACCTCTGGGGAGCTCCCAATTCCTGCAGTGCAGCTGCTATACCTGTTGCCCATGGCTTGAGTAGTCTTAAAGGGAGGAGAAGACTTGGGGGATGTTTGCGTAAAACCTCCCTGGCTGCTTTGTCTCACCCTATGCTCTCTTCCTTAACGTTCTCCAGAGTGCTGCCAAGATGATCAAAGAGACGATGGACAAGAAATTTGGGTCCTCCTGGCATGTGGTGATTGGGGAAGGTTTTGGCTTTGAGATCACTCACGAGGTGAAGAACCTGCTGTACATGTTCTTTGGTGGCAGCCTGGCCGTGTGCGTCTGGAAGTGCTCCTGACCCTTGGCTGGGTCCCAGACTTGCTGAATACAAGAGATTTCTTCCTGCTCTTGGCAAGTTTTGTATGATCTGGAGGTGGGGCTTTATTTTTAATACTTAAATGTCAAGATTTCTTTTATTCATACTGACGTAACAGTTCTGTGGGATACATAAAGTTGGTGCGTGTGTGTGTATAAACTTGCTAAACTGTCTTGTCCTTGTGGGATTTCTCATCTGTCTGTGGCTCTTTCCTTGGTGTTTGAGCTGGAGCAGGAGGGAAGTGAGGAATAGGTAATCTCACAACACACTGCACAGCAGCACTAGCAGGGGAAAGCAAAAGCAAAAAGGTGCTATCTAGCCCTATGGTTTTTTTAACTCCCACTTACTCCACATAGTTTCCTCTCTCCTCTGCTTTCTCTGCTACCATGCAGTATGGCTCTGACCAGCACCTGTCTTTCCTCTCTCTGGATGCTGCTTATACATTCTTTCTCTCTTCTAAGATGTCTGTGCAGACCTGACAGCACCAAGGGTCTGCCTTCAGGCTGCCTGTGGAGGTGTGAGCCACAGGGAAGCAGTCCCAGCTTGCCCTTCCCTGCTGTTTTGGGAGGGTACAACAGCTGAGCTGCCTGCGTGTAGGAGGTTGCTATGCAAACTGCCCCCTCCTTTCTCACCCACAGCACACTGAGACAGCATGAAAACACAGGCGGCTGACGACGCCTGGGAAGTGGGTGAGAGCTCTTTTTAAGGCTCAAATGCCTCCCTGTCAGTTCTGGGGGTGTTGCAAGTGCTGTGTACTTTCAGCATCTTGTTTGGAGGCTAACAGAGGAAGGAGGCTCCATGTGAAATATGACTTGGTCATCAGAAACCTAATGTTGTTCTGGACTTGCATTCTTTTAGCCTGTTTCATTTTTTAAAGTTGTTGGTGTTGGAGGATCGAATGAGCGTAACTATGTTACGTGTATGGCTTATTTATAAAACCTGGGGAACTGTGTTTTTACAATAAAAGTTTAGCAAAATGTCTTTGCGTGCGTTTATGTAGGTGAAGTAGTTCAAGAAACATGGAAATAAGTAAGCAGTGGTGTAGCACAGGCAGAGGACAGTGACAGATCTCCATCCTGCAGGTTTCCTGTGTGACTCTCATCTTCCCTGTTCAGTTCCTTTTACCAGTGCAAGCCACAATGGTGAGGAGGGTTGCCAGGCCCATGGTGCTGCTGGCCGCATCCCTCTGTCCAGGCAGCTGTCTAAGCAGTAGCAGCAAGGGAATGTGTGTCTGCTGCCCCACCGGTGTGCTTCAACTCTGACCGTTGGAGTCTCATATTTGTGGCTTCCTTTATTTTCAGATTTCCTCTCAGAATGTTGCCAGCTGACACCTCTAGTCCACAGTCCAAGTCTGAAGGATCTTTCTGCATCAATGCCAGTGGTGGATCAACCTGGTCTTACAATTCCTTTTGTTCCTTTTCTGAACCTCAAGTGTTATGCTAGAGATGTCCTTTCTCAATTTCATTATGTCAGGGAGCCAAGAACTGGAGTAATATGAAGACAGCTAAGAATTATTTCAAATTTGGACTGTCTCTGTGCTTGGCTGGGCCAGGGTAGGTTGGTACCATGATTCCTGCCCCGTGATCAGGATAGCTGTGCTTTGTAGAAGAGCCCAAATCCTTTGAGCTGTTTTGTTGTGTGGTTGCTCTGTGTCCTTCCAGCTGGCTGCCTTTACATGAAGATAGTGCTGTTGACAACAGTTTCTGCATCTGGCAGGTGGAAAAGATTATTTCCTCTTCCACAACTTTCTGTTTCTTCGAAATTCAGAGGAAGAGGTAAAGTCTTTGGAATGCCTCACGCTGGAGTGGGAGGATACCTTCAGCCATACCACGGACACTTTAATTGTGCCTCTTTCACACTAATGAATAATTAACTGCTCTGTGCATATGCACAGGCACGCTGGTCATGGGCATCTCTGCAGGGTCATGGTGACCTGCAGATGACCACAGGGAGCTGCTGACCTCAGCACACAATCTCTTGGACTTGCTGCCTGTTTATCTTCTTGGCCACCAGCTGACCAAAGCTAATGTCTCCCTGACCTGCATTGGCAACAAGGGAAGGGTGAGTGCTCCCCAGTCTTCTCAAAGCCTGAGTGTGCAAACAGATTGAGGTGAGCTAGGTGTGAGTGTGCAGCAAGTCAGCTCCTACACTGCCGTTCGCGCTAGGTAAGTGCAAGGTGGCTCACAGGAGAGTGGCAGGCTATTTTTGTTCCCAAGGGTAACAGCTTTCCTACAGGAAGTTACCATGAAGAGGCAAATCCTGGTTGGCTGGTTTGCATTCCTGTCATTGGTGTTGTACCTGAAAGCAGAAGCCCCAGCCTCCCAAAATGTGGCTGTGTATGTCAGGGCCCCTGCCTTGAGGCAAGTGTTCAATATGATCAATTGTCCTGCCCCTTGCAAGTTGAGCTATGCTTTGCTGGCCCCTGTGTGTTAGAAAAAAGGCTTCTGCCCTCCTTTTGCTGTGGAGCTGGAACACTTTTGGGCATACCTGTAATTTTCAGAGGAGTAAGATTTATGGATCAGAGATGGTCCCTTATCCTCTGTCTTTCCTCAAGAGACCCCTCTGCAGCTGATGAACCTGCTGGATCCAGTCCATAGGAGGCCATGAAGATGATCAGAGGGCTGGAGCACCTCTGCTATGAAGACAAGCTGAGAGGGTTGGAGTTGTTCAGTCTGGAGAAGAGAAGGCTCTGGAGAGACCTTATAGCACTTACCAGTACCTAAAGGGTGTCAACAGGAAAGCTGGCAGGGCCTGTTGTGATAGGACAAGGGTTAGAGGTTCTAAACTGAAAGAGGTTTGTTCTAGATTGGATATAGGGAAGAAGTCTTAGAATGAGCATGGTGAAACACTGGCACAGGCTGCCCAGAGAGGTGGTGGGTGCCCCACCCCTGGAAGCATTCAGGGATAGGTTGGATGAGGCTCTGGGCAATATAATCTGTTTCAAGGTGTCCCTGGTCATTGCAGGGACATTGGACTGGGTGACCCCTAAAGGTCCCTTCCAACCCAAACTATGATTCTGTGAGGCTTTTGAGTCTCTAAGGCCTCTCCATTTTTTTCTAGAGAACTGCTCTTGGTTGCTGGAGGATTTTTCCTTATGGATTTTCAGTGGAAAGCTGGGAAAGTTGGCAACAGTTTGCGTGCTATTGTGTTTCTCATTTCTTGCCCCCCCTGCATATTGCTGCCATTACCCATCAAAGCATCAGGCTGAGTCAGATGTAGAAAATGAGATGAAAAACGCAGGGTGATGGATGGGTGTCAGCCAAAATTACTCTATCCACCCGTCCCCTAAAGCTGCGATAGCAGCTCAGAGGCTGTGCCTCATGACTTCATCCCTCCCTGCTGAGGGGAGATGGGAACATCATTATCAGCTGCCAATGAATCCCGATTTGGAGCCAGCAGTGAAAATGTCCTCGGATGTAGGGCTCCTCCTCCGCCCCAAGGGTGACTCGAACCTGCTGAGAAGATAGAGGAAGAGCTGGAGGGGGGAGATGAGAAGAAAGAGGTGCAAATTCAACCACGTCTCTATGATGATGTCATGGCAACAAGGTACATCGAAGTGCTTGTCAGGTGATTGGGGCAGGCTTTGAAGGTCTCCAGCTCTTCTCCGTTGCTGCAGGCTCATGTCTGACTCGCTGAAAAATCTTTTTGTTAATATTTAATGCCAGCATTGAAGTGCAAAGGGTGGCAAATGCCTCACCTAAGCCTCCTGCCTTTGCTTTCCAATGGGATGCTAAATCAGGGTGAGGGAGTAGGATTGCAAGTTTTCATTATCTGGGAATGGGACTAACACTCAGTAGAGTGGCTTCAGCCCACAGGGTCCCTGTGCCTATCTGGTTCTAGGATATGAGAAGGAGGTTTCTATCCCCTCCACCCGAGTTTGTAGCTGGTTTGGGCACTGGAAGGAGGAGATCTCCCTCTCTTCTCAGTCTCCAGGGCTTGCTCTGGAATAAAGAAATCCGTGGCCCTGCTCCGGGAGCTGAGCCCAGCTGCTTTGATGCGATTAGTTAGTACATGGAGTTGGTGGGTTGGTTGGTTGGTTGTTGTTTTTCTGAGCCATGACCTAATGATCCTATGCTCCGGCTACAGCCCCTCCTAGGGGCCTTCTGTCTGAGCCGTGTGTCCAGACTGGATTCAGCAAACTTCCCGGAGCAAGACGCTGTGTTCCCCCACCCAGGGAAGCCATCTGCTCCCCTCCACCAGCTCCTTCTGCGGGGCTTCGAGCTCGCCAGCCGGGCTGGAAAACTCTCCTCCCCCTCGCTTGCCCCGGCTCTCCCCGGCCATCTTGTTAGCAGAAGGCTCGGGAACGCGGGGCTGGCTGAATCTGGGGCGGTGATGGTGTCAGCCGGAGGCGGTTTCCAGGCAACTGTCGCGCCGTGGGACACGCGAGCCAAGAACACTGGGGACACCGCGTTCCCAGCGCACCGCCTGGGAGGGGACCGAGACAGACACGGGAGCAGCCGGCACAGGACGCTGCGGAGAGCGTAGTGCACGGATGGCAGCAGAGGAGGGGGTCTCCAGAATATCCCCTCCTGCCCACTGATCATCATACCTTCCCTGGCTGAGAGTGAGCATTGCTAAGCTGGCTGCTGGTGCATCACACGACAAGGAAGGACTACATGATGTATGGGATTTCACGTGCCTTCTGCATCCTTTGGAAGATCAAATAGAAAAGAAACATTGTGCCATACTGTACCCCAGCCCCTAGACTTATTGCAGGTGGTCCTGTGCTTCTCTGTCCCTTATCAAATACAAAACTCCATTCCTACAAGTCATGAACCATTTTTGTGCACACACCCCAGCTCTGTGTCCCTGGGTGTCACTGAAAAAGCGAATTTCTTGTAAAAATAAATGCCCTTCCCTTCCACAAGCTGCCAGTCCTCCCCAGCAGTTGGTGGGTCTCACTCCCCCTCTGTTCTGATGCTCAAGGCAGTACCTCCACTCATGCCTGCCTGCCTGCCTCTCTCCCCTATTTGCTTTAGAGGCCCTGGGAGCATCCCTGCCAATGAAACTCACCTGCCTGGTAGCCCTTCCTTACACTACCTGCCCAGCATTTCCCCTCGCAGCAGCGCTGATACTCACATGCCCTTCGACTTATCCAATTTGAGTGGTTTTTGAGAGGGGGCTTGACTACAACTGAGTTTGAATGGATGGGGGAGGGTGATAAAATTGATTTGGCCAAGCAATGGGAAAAAATTTCTTCTGGATTCTGAGAGTGCAGCGATGATGAACATGGGGAATGGGGCTACATCACGCTTGTTAGGATGTGTGCTGCAGAGGGGCAGAACCATTTTCATGCCCTGTATTCAAGGAAATGTTCTGCAGCCCTGGGCAGGCGACAGCACAGAGAGACGGGACAGTGGGGAGTCATCTGCACCCATTGCTGTCCCTGAGTCAGCCTTGCAGCTATTGATTTGGAACTTGCCCTGTTCACTCTGACCTTGGCAGTGCCAGCTTGACCCTTATCAGTGCTGATAAACCCCACCTCAACCTCCTGTCCCATCCTGGTGGTGTCACACCGTGAGGTGCCGTGGTGACAGATCTTTCCTACCACTCTGCCCTTGCACCAGTTGCTCTTTTGCTGCGATGCTCTAAATCCAGGAAACCTCTCTCCTATTTTTGCACAGAGGCTGCAGCCACACCAACATTTTTAACCCCGTGTGGGTGCCCACCCCTTGCTGAGTGTTTTGTGTGAGGAAGGATGCGGTGCCGGCTGCAAACACTTTTCCAGAGGAAATTTAAAATTGGCCTTCTCTTTCTTCTGTTTTTGGCCCTTCTCGTGCACCTGGTGATGGATTTTGCTCTCCCCACAGCCCCCAGGCCCTGCGGCTGTGATACGAAAGCACCAAAAGCCGTGGGTGTCCTGTCAGGCAGCCCCATGCAGGCCGGTCTCAAAAAGCTGAGCCTGCGAATCCTTCAGGATTTCAGTGGAAGCAACGGCTCCTTGGATAAAAGTTCCCAGCCACAGAGAGCGGGGCTGCACTTAAGGGCTGGAGAGCCAGGGGTCCAACAGCAGGATGAAGAGGGGAATGCAGGATGGACCAAAGGATCAAAGCTGGCAGCACTCTTCGAGCATCCTCTTTACAACATCCCAATCCCAGAGGTGACAGAGAAAGACAAGCTGTTTATTGTCAACCCCATGGAGAAGTTCAGCCTGCACAGCAGCGGGAGTGATGAATGGTGAGGAGCAAGCTAAACCCTAGCTTGCATTTGGGGGATATCTGGTTTTGAGGGGACAAGCGGTGGGGACCAAACATGTAGTTTCCTTATGTAGATCAGCATCCTACCCCAGAGGGGCCCCCATTGCTAAGCATGCTCTTCTCATATCTCAAATCCTCTCCTAGCCCTGAACTTTTGGGCTGCTACCCATAAGCTTGTAGCACACAGCAAAGCCAAAGGAGACTCTTGAATTATTCATTGTATTATGGATATCTATTAGGTGATCTCCTCAGCTCCTTCCCTTCCCCAATGCAGACTAGCCCTTAGTCTCTCTCTCTGTATATGAGGAAGTCACCGCTCCAGATTTCTAAACAGTTTTATCCCACTCTCTCAGTATGTTGAAGATGTAAAGCCTGCAATGTAGGTTACCTCTAATCATGAGACCATTCCTGTCCTGCATTTTGCAGGATATTGCCTGACCTCTTTAGGCTCGGCTGTATGGTGAGCTCACTGCTGACGGCTGTCTATTTTTATCTTTGGACTACTAACCTCTAATTAGAAGTGAAGATATTAAAAGCTTTAGCATTGTAACACATAGCGGCTTCCTTACGGAAAGCACATCTTCCAAAAGTGGTGCCTGCTAGAACGGGGAGAGAATAAAAGCTGTCTTAAGAGCTGGTTTCCACAAATGGACATTTGCCTTGTTTCTGAGGATCACCTATCGGTAGCCTTGGGTCTGGTCTGATGAAATCAATGTACAGTCTGTGTTTTCCTAGAGAGAGACATGGATTTGGGTTATAGATGCCCTGGGCTGACTGTCCCATTGCAGTGCCAGTGTGTGCTAGCACAGAGGTGGGGCAGATACCCCCAGGGGCTCTCCTGAATGCCAGCGAACTGCAAATGTGCAGGACGCATAGCGACAGGGATAGTGCTAACCCGAACTTATTCCCCCTGGGGAAACCAGGGGTGTGTGATAAACCCACCTAAGGGGAATGGGTTGTTGAGGATGGGAGTTCAGGTCAGTGCTGGGGATGGCTGGGAAGCCATGCTTCTCCACCCTTGTTCTGTGGACGCACGTGTGTCCCCAGTAAGCACATGGAGAGGTGTAGCAGATTGTACTCCTGGGAGCTAGTACCTTAGGGAAAAACAATGAGATGATCTGTTCCAGCAGGGAAATAAATGCATGGATGAGAGAAGCAGGATCGGCCCAGGGGTTTTCCATGGGGAATGGAGGGAAGACATTGTGTCCCATCTAGCAACGCTGGTGGGTCTTCCTGGCCATCGACTTTGGGTGGGATCTGCCAGGTGCCAAGAGCCCCATGGAGGCCATATGGGGCAGGGGGTTCTGCCACCATGAAACCTGGAACCCATCCAGGGCTTGCTCTGGGCTTTCTCTCCACCTCACCCTCCATGCACTGGCTCCCAGGAAGGGCCCGGGGACATGGGACCCATCCTGTCCCAACTAAAAGCTGTCATTGTTGTTGGGGTGGTGGTGGCTGTTGGGCTGCAGGGTCAGCAGCAGTAAAGCCGAGACGCTCCTCCCGACAGGGAAGACGGCCTATGACACCTACCCCACCTGGCTCAAATTCCATGTCGGCATCAACCGCTATGAGCTGTACCCCCGCCGGGACCCCTTGTTGCCCACACTCCTCTGGGATTTGGCCACGCAAAGGATCATCAGCTCAGGTACCACCTCCCTGCCCGCACCCCGTCCACACCCCTGCCCAGCTGCCTGCTGCCTGCCTCCCTCATATGCCTCTTTTCAGTCCAGAAGTCCGGCGGGACCCAGCTCAAGCTCATCATGACGTTCCCAAACTATGGGCAGGCCCTCTTCAAACCCATGAAGTGAGTAAAGCCTGGGACAACCCTATACGTCACCCACATGGTCCTGTTAGGTAGCGAGGAGTGGCCAGAGGTGATCATGGAGGGAGAAATGGAGAAATACTTCATGTGCTGCCTCACTTCAGCACCTCCATCCCAAAACTGAGGCGAGCAGAATGGTCCCCTTTCCCTTGCCTTCCCTGGCCGTGCTTGCTGCAAACTGGATGCAGCTCGTGATGGGGTAGTGACCTCCAGTGGTGGAAAGAAGAAGGTGGTCCTTGAGGACCATCCAGCAGCCTCCAGTCCATGAGGGCTTCCCCACCCTTGAGTTGGAGGCAGGGGTTGCATGGGAACCTGGACAGGGGGCTTGGAGCCATACCTCCCATCAGGAAGTGACTGGAGGAGACTGGGTCTGGCTGTGTCTCCAGTGTCACCAGAGGACGCAAGGTGGATGGTGGTTTGGAACTTATCCCATGCTTGGAGTGACCCCATTCATGATGATTGCCCCCACCATCCCCTCTCCTTCCAGGCAGACCCGGGACCAGGAGACCCCCATTGATTTCTTCTACTTCTCAGACTTTGAGCGGCACAACGCAGAGATCGCGGCCTTCCACCTGGACAGGTGAGCATAAGCTTTGCATCCAGCCCTGCCCTCCCATACTGGCAAAGCAGCAGAGAAACTGCTCCTTCATCCCACCTCTTGCTCCCTGTTGTGAGGGATACCTGTGTCTCCTGTCAGTTTTAATAACTTGCTGTTATTAAACCAGCTGAGGTCAGTAAGAAATGGTTCCAAGTTTTGTGTTTCAGGATCCTGGATTTCCGGCGAATCCCCCCAGTTTCTGGCCGTTTGGTCAACATAACAAAGGAGATTCGGGACATCACCACGGACAAGAAACTGGCCAAGACTTTCTTCATCTCCCCAGGTGAGCTTTCATGCTCTCCATCCTCTCCTGTGGGCACCTGGATGGAGCTCACTTGGAGCTGGCTGCTGCTGCCCTGGCTCCGCACACCCTGGGACAAACTATCCTGCTGGGGACTGTTCCAGCTCCCATGGGTACCCTGCCACAAGTCTTTGCTCCTCACAGCCTCCCTCGCCATTGCTTTACTGGTGGCACATGGCCAGAGTGCATGGAGCATCCTCCCCTGGCTGCTTGCTGGGCCACTCTGCCTGAGGGTCACAGGCTCGTTACCTTCCTTTTCTTTGTCAACCTCTGTTTTGTCCCCACGGCCAGCGGGTAACGTCTGCTTCTACGGGGAGTGCTCCTACTACTGCTCCACCGAGCACGCCCTCTGCGGCAAACCGGACCGGCTGGAGGGCTCCATGGCTGCCCTGCTCCCTGACAAGACCCTGGCCAAGCGCCGCTCCTGGCGCAGCCCCTGGCGCCGCTCCTACCACAAGAGCAAGAAGGCTGAGTGAGACAGGGCATGGGGGGTGTGGGGACGTGGGCCAGCAGAGCCATGGGATGGGAGGGGGCTTTTCCACAGCCGCTCTCATGGCCTCATTCCCCTCCCCGGCATCTGCTACCAGGTGGGAGCTGAACCCCAACTACTGCGCTCAGGTGCGAGAGACGCCGCCCTACGACAGGGGCCATCGCCTCCTCGACCTCATTGACATGACGATCCTCGATTTCCTCATGGGTGAGCCCCTCTGTGCCTGTGCTGAGGGCTGTGGAGCTCCTTCAGGACCAAGAGGCCCAAATGGCTCTGTGTCCCGTGGTACCATGCCCTGCGAGGTTTGTTGGCCAAACTGTTGTTCAGGCTGCAGTGAGCTGCAGTCTTACCCACAATGAGAGCACAGGGCTGTGCCATGACCATTTGCCAGGCAGAAGTCGAAGGTCAAGAGATTCCAGGGAGACCCCAGCCAAATACCCTGGACATGGGAAGCACCTTCCAGCATGCTCCCACACGCAGCCCCTGGAGAGCCAGAGGTGGAGATGATGCTGCCCAGGGCTCTTGCTGCCTCTCCTGTCCCTGGGTCACTTCTTCCTCCCTGCACCGTCCTCTCACCAGCATCTGACTGAGAGAGTTTCCCATCTCCTCATTCCTGACCAGCCAGCCATGCCTTTCCATTACTTCTGCTCCATTTGCTACTGTTGTCCCTCTATGGGGCTGCTGGAATAAGAAGGGGCCTGGAGTCCATGGGGTCTCTGCTCAGTCCCCCTCCATGGCCATGGCCACCAGATGGACACCTTAGAAGTGCCTACAACCCTTTTCCCCAGGCTCTTGGTTTCAGTCTCACACCAGGAGAATGCTCTGTGCCCCTGCTCCCATCTCCCAGCCCACAACCTGATGGCAAATTTGTTGGCCTGCCACAGGCAACATGGACCGGCACCACTACGAGACCTTTGAGAAATTTGGGAATGACACTTTCCTGCTCCACCTGGACAACGGTCGCGGGTAAAGTTTGGGAGTAGGGGGACCAATCACAGCAAAGGGGTGGGGGGAGACCTCCAGTCTTGCCGAAATGCCACCCTGACACCTCCCGGTGTGCTTCTCCCCACCCCCAGCTTTGGCACACACTCACGTGATGAACCGTCCATCCTGGCCCCTCTCCAGCAATGCTGCAGGTAAGGGGCTGCCACCGCCCACCCCAGATCTGCTGTTGGGGAGAGGCTGCTCCTACTGAGACCTCTCCCTCCTCATCTCTGGCAGCATCAAGAAGTCAACTTACCTGCGGCTGCAGCTGCTGGCCACCCAGCCCTATCGCCTGAGTGACCTGCTGCGGGAGGCGCTGGCCGCAGATCCACTGGCCCCTGTCCTGGCCGAGCCCCACCTGTGGGCACTGGACCGGCGCCTGGGGAAGGTGCTGGCGGCAGTGAGACACTGCCTGGCCAGGGCAGCCCGCCAGGAAGAGGTGCTGGTGGATGATGTGGGGTCATGGGTGTGATGGGGGGCTGGGTTCCCTGCCGGATTGGGGTGTTTTGGTGTGCTGCCAAGGATGATGTGGGTATCGATGTGCAGCTCAGATTCTGTGTAGCGTCAGCTTTTGGTGGTGCCGGAGCTGGTGGCATGATGAACCAGGAAAGCAGGTTGTAAGGATAGCTGGGACAGGGAGGGAATTTAAATAAAAAGGTTGGCCTAGTGGAGAACACACGAGCTGTGATCTTCCCCACCAAGGCTGCTTTCCCAGCCCTGGCCTGTGCTAGCGTGCCTGGACGTGTCACTTCAGCCCTCTAAAGCCTTTTAGGAAAGGATAGGGATTTTTCCAGCCTTCCCCCAGCAAGAGCTGCCAAACTGGAACAGCTGGCAATCTCCTTCTGCCTCACCCCCGCCCCCAGCACAGTGATGCCCTGGTGACCCCCAGAAAGAGAGCTGAGACTCCCCACTGCTGGTATAAGGAAAATGAGGCACAAGCTGCCAGCCACTCATCACTTAGCTTTGCCCAAGTCTTGCCACTTATCTTTGCCCCGTCTTCCCACACCCATTCAGAAACTCCCATGGCTCTGGCATCACCACCTCTTCCACAGGACCAGGGATGCAGCAAGGACAAACCCCAGTCCCCGCAGAACATCTTCCCAAATCCCCCAGGAACTGTTGCTGACTCTCTTCACACCCGAAAAGTGGCTCCTGAGGAGGGGATGGATTGACCTGGGGCTGTGCACCCTACTTAGTGCCTGGTGGCTCAGCACCCAGCTTATCTCCTGAGCCTCCCGGGAGGATTAATCCACACAAGGTTACGTCACCTGGAGCAGGTGCCATTGTGACAGCCACTGCCAGTGTACCCAGGTCGGGACATGGGACTGCCATCTGCATGGCCAGAGATAAAGGTGCCACTGGGGAGGGGAGATGTCCTCTGTCCCAGCCAGACACTTGCAAAGGGATGGGAAGCCACGGGAAAGGGTTGAAAAAGGGCAGCTGGCACAGTGGGAGATGGAGCTGGAAAAGCTAGGCAGAGATTTTGGCTGAAACAAAAAATGGGCTCAAAAGGAAGAGAAAAAAAAAGAAAAGGGAGACAAAGAGGATCTGTCTGCATTACACAACGGGGCTGAGGACGCTGAATCGGGGTTTGTTGTGGTGTGCCCCCCCCGATGCTGACAGCACGTCCTCCTGCCGCTGCCCTGGCTTGTGCCCCAAAGCCCAGCACACGGAGGAAAAGCTTTCAAGGCTGTTTTGCAATAGGTTCCTCCCTTTCTGCCAGCTTCATATTTTTTTAACTCTTTATATAAATACCTTTTTGCCCCATTCCCAAAGCCCGGGGGACCATTCCTGCACCATGCCCTACAGACATAGCCTAGACAACTGTGTCCAGACACAGGTGGCCGGTTCCCCTGACTCTCAGAGCTCCCCCAAGCAAATCATTTTCCGAGGCGCCGTCAGATTTAAAGCGCGGAGTGTGGGAGGGTGGCTGTTTTTTCAGCCCGGTGAGTTTGCATAAGGTCCCAGCTGTGCCGCAGCGGTTCAAGGTCCCACGGGAGCAGCCCGGTTTGGCTCACACACCCCTGACGAGCTGGCCCAGCCGCCCGTGGGGAAGAGCGATGGCAGCGAGGTGTCTGGGGCCAGTGGCCCAGGGAGGAGCAGAACACGCCTGCCCAGTCGAAGCGGCGTGGGCACACGGGTGTCGAGCGGGGCTGCCCACGCCCCAGGGATAGGTTCGGCCGTGTCGCCGTGACGGGTGGTGCATGGGGTGTGGGGATTTCCCACCCCATCAGGACCAGCAAACTACCCCCCCCCAGCAAAGCCCAAACGGGGCCGGGGGGCAGCCCTGCACCTGGGAGCTCCCATTTTGGGAGGGCATCGCCCACGCCCTTGGTTGGCACCGTGGGCTGACTGCTGCCCGTGCTGGGTATGGAGGGAGGAACCCCAGGGCTAAGGTGTTTGGGGTCCAGGTCCTGGTGGGCAGCCGAGTGTGGATGGGCCCTCATCATCGGCCGCCCCCAAAATGATGAAAATAAAATAAAATGAAATAAAAAGAATATGCCAATGGCGGTAGTAATAATAAATAGCAGTGATGATGATGATAAAGCAGAGGTCCCCAGAGGCCGGGGGAGTGGTGGCTGCCCCCCTCTCCGCGGCGGCGGGCGGGGCGGGGNCCGGGGGCAGCCGCTCCACGCTTGGGGGCGGTCCGCGGGAGGGGAAAGGAGGCGAAGGGGTTTATTGGCCTGTAAGGGGAGCAGCTCCATCCCGGGGCACTCCCCGGCCGCCAGCTCGGGACGGTGTTCGGTGTGGGCCGGGGCCCCTGCCACAGGGGTGGGGTCCCCGCGAGTGGGATCCTGCCGGGTGCGTCCTGCCAGGGACCCTGCCACTGACACTTCCCTGTCTCCCCCGCCCCCTCCCCACGCCCAGGTGAGCCGAGCCCCCGCTCCGTGCTGCCGCCATGTCCCGCCGCAGCCAGCGCCTTGTCACCACCCGCTATTACCCCGGGGACGATGATGCCACGACCAGCAGCAGCAGCACATCTCTGCTGGGTGGGACACAGCTCCCCTTCAAGGAGACCACCGGCAGGTTAGTGGGGGGCAGGAGTTGGGGGGGGAGGTCCCCCCTGCCCAAATTTGACAGGGGCGGGGAATTCCATCCCACAGCAGGGACCGGGCACCTTCCCGGGTGGGGTGTGGGGATAGCTTGCAGAAGGGAGCATGACGGCGAGCCCGACGCATTCGGGCATGGCCGCCTTGGCACTGGCTGTGCCCCTGCTCCAGCCAAAAAACCCCTGCTCCCTGCCCAGGCACCTCTGCGTCCCCACGGGCCCGGCACAGGAGCCTGCCGTGGGTGGCCGGGTGCCAGCTCCCAGCTGCAGCTGGATGGCGAGAGGGAGGAGAGAGGGAGGGAGGGAGGAGGGAGGTGCGCTGCAAGCGCCGGCCGGAAAACCGCAGCGGTGCGAGCGGAAGCGGTGCCCGGGCCGGGCGGGAGGCCTCCGCAAAGCAGGGGTTGCAGCCTCCGAAAGCTGCCGCCATCCGGTGTGGAGGGAAGTGATGCTGGTCGAGGGATTGGGGTGAATTCCCCATTTCCTCCCATGGGTGCACTGTGACCCCCCCCACCCTGTAACCACACGTGTCTGATGAGCCTGTTCTCGCTTCCCGCAGGACGATCAGGAGGAAATCGAGTAGCACAAAGCGCCTCTCTCCCGTCCCCAGCACCCAAACCTCCTACTACAGCGAGTCTATGATGAGCGAGTCCTACCTGGGGGGCAGTCGGGGCCTTGCTGCCCTGGGCAGCTCCATGCTGGACGATGACCTGGACAGCAGCACATACTGGGGTGAGCCCTCCCACACTCCTAGGGCAATTAGGGACCTTCCCGGGCACTGGAGGGTGTTGGGGCAGCTACCCAGGCTGGCTGACTGGGTTGCCCCCTGCGGAAGTGATGGTGGGTGATTTCTCAGCGGAACTACATGTTTTGGGGGCAGGTGGGGAGCTCTCCACCAGGAGGAGAAGAGGCACAGGGGACACTGAGTCCAGTAAGATCAATGGGGTGCTGGAGAGCAAGACATACGACACCTACACGTCTTCATCTGGGTACTCCTCGGAGGACGACTATGCTGGTAGGGATGCACTAGTCTCTCTGTAGTGGCAGGAATTCAGGGGTCCCAGGGGAACCAGCCCAGGGCCTGGCTATACCCAGTGTGCTGCTAGTTCCCGCTTGATTCCACCACCAGTGCAAAGCCTTTGCCGTGAGCAATGCACTGGGTTGCTATCTGCACTGGTGACTTGCTTCTTCCTTTCTAGGTCACTATTACTCAGGCCAGAGTAGCTCTGGGTCAGGTCTGAGAACTGCAGCCTCCCGGGTGGGCTCCTTCCTCTGGCAGGTGTTCACCTCCCCAGGTGAGTGGAGGGCTGGCAGGGGCACTTCTAGCAGCAGTGTTCTTACCAGTCCTCATCTCTACTCTCCAGAGGCTGTGTGGGCTATTCCTGCTTGGGTGGAGGGGTTTTATCCCCTTGTGCCATCCTTGGGCAGGGAGGGGACATCTCTGCCAGGACTCTTCCTGAGGCTTGTTTTTTCTCCTGGCAGTTCGGTTCATGGGGTGGCTGTTCTCAGGGCTGGCAGGGGCCTGGCGCCGCCTCACGGGCACAGCTTCCCACCTGGACAGCGTCCCCTTCTCCAGGTGAGTGTGGTGAGGGGGCACACTGGGATGGGGGTAGCGTGGGGAAAACCTGCAGGACCCTGGAAAGAGGAGGCACGTGTGGGGTGGTGGGTGTCTTGTCTAAAGCCTGGCTGGGCTTTGCTTTCCCTCTGGCCCCCACCCAAAGGTGGTGGAAGGTGGCTGCAGTCCTACAGGCACCTCTTTCTTCTCCATGCTCCAGGCGCTACCCACGTCTGAAGAGGTCCCTGCTGCTACTGCTGCTCCTCCTGCTCCTCGCTGCTGCTGCCTACGGTGAGCCAGCCTCCCTTGATCTGCTGCCCTGAGATCTAGGGCAGTGCAGAGCATTCCACTGCCACAGCTGGGGGATGGGATGGCCTGGCCTGGAGCTCGGTGCTCACGGCTTCTGGTACCGTGTTCCATCTGCACTCCTGTGATGGTGTCTCCTGGTAATCCCAAGAGATGCTGATGGCTGAGCCTCTGCATGTCCACCCTGTCCACTGCTGTGGTCCATTACCAGCCTGTGGTTTTGACCATCTCATCCTTCTGTGCCCAGGAGCTTGGTACTTCTACCCATATGGGCTGTCGACGCTCAGCCTGCCTTCCTTCCCATGGTGGGGAGCTGGAAAGCTTTCCTCCTCCTCTGATGTTCCTGGGGCAGGGGACCTGACCACGCTTGACCAGGTTAGCTTCAGCAAAGGCATGGTGGTGGCCCGGGTGGGATGAGTGAGTGCCTTGCAGGGAGAGCTGTGTGTGGAGTCACCCTTGGGGAGCGGTGTGATCCATGGCTGAGCAATTGCTTCCAGGGTATGAGGAATGATGGAGAATGGGGCACATGATGGCTCCACACTGGCTCCGCTAGCTTGTGGCCATCTCACTCTTGGGGCGTCCCTGGGATGGAGCAGGGAGAACATCTGCCTTCTCCTGGGAAGGAACAGGTGGATAAGATGCCACTGACTCTGGAGAACGGGTGGGAATGGGTGGTCAGGGTTTCCTCTGGCAGGGGTCCTGTGGAAAAGGCACTTCCCTGGGGGCCTGCATCACACCCTGTTTTTGTCACTTCAGGGGGGACACCGGCTCCTGGCTCGCTTGCAGTCCCTGGAGAAGCGCTTTGAGGCACTGGAGGCTGAGCTGTCACGGTGGGAGCTGCGTCGTGGGGCGGCAGCAGTGACAGCAGGGGGAGAACCACCCCCAGGGGACATCCTTGCGCTGCTGGAGGGGCTGGTGAAGCGGCGGGACGCGGGGCTGAAGGAGCATCTCCGCACCGACATGGCTAATCACCTCCAGGTGAGGGACACGGGGAATGCAGGGAGATGGGGGTGTGCAGGGCCAGGCTCTGATATTCCACCCTGTTCCTTATCCTTCAGGGCGAGCTGGATGCCCTCCGAGCCCAGGTGCAGAGAGATTTAGACGGGCGCCTTGGGAAGATGGCACAAGCTTCCCGGGTAAGGGGACAAGCATGTGGTGGTACCTGAACAGGACACCCTCACCAGTGGTGTCACAGGTCTCACCGCTTCCCCTTTTCCTGGTAGGAGATGGAAGCGCGCTTGCTGGAGCTGAACTCGGAGTGGCAGAGGTAATGCTGGCTGTGGGGCAGAACCATTGCTCTGTTAGGGGCAGGTAACTGGGTGAATTCCCCTCAGCCAGGCTTTTAGGAGGGGTTTGCAGGCCTGGTTTGCTTGGGACAAAGGAGGGACTGAGAGGCATAGTCTGAGGGGGAAAGGAAGGAAGGATACATGTGTGGATGTTGGTAGGAGCCAGCACTGTGCCCTTCTGACCAAAAAGGCCAGTGGTATCCTAGGGTGCATTAGGAAGGGCATTGCCTGGTAGGTTGAGGGAGGTGATCTTGTCCCTCTACCCAGCCCTAATGAGGCCACCTCTGGAGTTCTGTGTCCAGTTCTGGGCTCCTCAGCACAAGTGAGATATGGAGTTCTGGAGTGGGCCCAGCAGAGGGCTACAGAGATAATAAAAGGACTGGAGAATCTCTTTGGAGGAATGGCCGAGGGAGCTGGGCCTGTTCAACCTTGAGAAGAGACAACTGAGGAGAGACCTCACCAATGTCAGTGTCTGCAGGGAGGGTGACAAGAGGGTGGAGCCAGGCTCTTCTCAGTGGTGCCAAGCAATAGTACAAGAGGCAATGGGTAGAAACTGATGCACAGGAACTTCCACCTGAACACGAGGAAGTGCAGTGACCACACACTGGAACAGATTGCCCAGAGAGGTTGTGGAGTCTCCCTCACTGGACATATTCCAGAACCATCTGGATGCAATGCTGTGCCATGTGCTCTGGGATGACCCTGCTAGAACAGGGAGGTTGGGCCAGATGACCCACTGTGGTCTGTTCCAACCTGACTCGTTCTATGATTCTGTGGCTGGCAGCAGGGCTCCAAGGGCAATGGCAGCAAATGACCTCTGCCACTGTCATTTTGCATTGCTGTGAATGTGGTCCTTCAGCTGAGGGGTGAGCTGAGGATGCTTTCCTATGGGATGCAGTAGAAGAGGTCACTGCCACTGGAATTAAAACTGGGTCTGGGGATGGGGTCAAGCATAGGTGATGTGGGATGATCCTCTTCCTCCAGTTTGCAGAGTGGAACTGGGCCTGTGGGCACGAGGTTTTGTTACCTTTCTCTCGGCACAGCTCGGTGCAGGAGAGCCTGCGAGGGACCTTCCGGCAAGAAATGGGCAAGCTGGAGCAGGAGGTGGCAGCGCTGAGGAGGGAGCTGGCAAGCCTCAAGTCAGACCAGGAGGTGATGGGGAAGCACGTGGAGGGGATACTGCAGCAGCTGAAGACAGTGCGGGCTGATGTGAGTCCCCGGTCCCCAGCCTGTTTGGCAGAAAGGCAAGCAAGGGTCCCTGCCCCAGGGCTGAGCTCTGTCCGCACCATTTCAGGTGGAAGCACAGTTCCCAGTATGGATCAGTCGGTTCCTGTCACAGTCCCAGCAGGATGGTGCCGCTGCCTTCATCCTCCAGCGGGAAGACTTGCAAGCAGAGCTCCAGGCTCTGGAGCGCAAGATCCTTGCAAAAGTCCTGGAGGACCGGAGACTGTCAGCACGGGATGCTCAGGCTGGTATTGGAGTGGCCCTGCGGCGAGGAGGGACTGCAGGAGTGACAGAGGAGGTGAGTGCTGGCCCGAGCCCCAGGGACATGAGGTGATCACAGGTGTGGGGTTGGGGACTGTGCCCCAGTTCATGGGTGCAGGGGCTGGCATGTGTGCCTGGCAGATGGCAGAGGCGTTGGGACAGCCCCCACAGCTGGGACATTGATCCTGGGCTCACAGGATGCAAGAGCACCCTTGAAACTCCTTCTCTGACACTCCCTTCTCAGGCTGTGCCTGCTGTCTGCTCTGGAAGGGGTCACAGGTGGTCGTACCTGCAGCCCTGCAAGGCTCTTGCTGTCTTAAAATCCAAGCTTCTGCTCATGCATCCTTCACCCAGAACATGGGACAGGTGCCAACAAGGCTTCCATGGGTGGAGCATCTTGCTTATCCCCATTCTTCAGCAGCGCTGCTGAGTTGTTTGGTGCAAAGCGTTTCAGCAGAATGACACCAAGGGGAAAAAATGAGCATGCTTGCTTTGGAAAGAGTTGCTGGCAATTCCCTGTGGAGGTAGTGGAGGGAGAGATCAAGCTGGAATTAGCAGTCCCCATAGTCTGTGCAAGCTTTGTGCAGTCTGTAAAGTCTAGACCCAAAGTGGTGCTGCAGGGTCCTAGCTCCTTAGGCTGGGTTTGGCTCCAGATGGATGCTCCAGCCATCTCATCCTTTTCTGGATGGGGGGAGCTCCCATCAGTCCTGTGGGACAGGGCAGGAGGGATCAGCAGATGATTCTGGGTGGTCTGTCAGATGTCTGGTAGTACTTCTCCTCTCTCTGGGCCAGCCCCTCTTGGGGACAGGCAAGTGCACAGCTCCTCTCCCCTGGGGTATTTTTAGCAACCTCTAATGAGGCTTCCCAGCCAAATGCGTGTCCTCTCATTTTTGCTGCGGTGATTCATCCCCTGGCTGTTCTATCCCCTGGCTGTTTTGTGGGAAGGTCCTTGCACCCTCTGTCCCTGCAGGGGCAGGCGGGTGGGGGGCAGGCTGCGTATCCCAGTTCTTCACCCTCCTGTGCCCTCTGCTCTTGCTGCAGCAAGTGCATCTCATCGTGGGCCAGGCCCTGAAGCGCTACAGCGAGGACCGCGTGGGAATGGTTGACTACGCCCTCGAGTCGGCAGGTAGGTGGTGGGGACGAGCCAGCTGTCCTGGGGAGGTGACCACAGGGTGCTGGCATGCAGCTCACCTGCTGCCATCCCCTCTCATGCCAGGGGCCAGCGTCATCAACACTCGCTGCTCAGAGACCTACGAGACACGGACAGCGCTGCTGAGCTTGTTTGGCATCCCCCTGTGGTACCAGTCGCAGTCCCCCCGTGTCATCCTGCAGGTGGGCACTGAGGGGGAGGACTGGGCTGGTTCTTGTGGGGGTTTTATTGGGCTTTGACTGTTCCTCCGAGCCAGCAGCCAGGCTGGTGGGAGAAAAACGACTCTGATGGTGGTAACATTGCTGGTGTCTCACTTCCATGCTCATAGCCAGACGTCAACCCTGGGAACTGCTGGGCATTTCGTGGCTCCCAGGGCTTTGCTGTCATTCGCCTCTCTGGCATCATCCGCCCCACGGCCGTGACACTGGAGCACATCCCAAAAGCTCTCTCACCGCAGGGGACCATCCCCAGTGCCCCCAAGGACTTTGCTGTCTATGTGAGTACCCTCACCCAGACCTGAGAGGGAGGAGGAGAGACACGGTGGGAGGGCTGACAAACCCCATACCCAGCTGTGGGGTGCTCTGGGGGGGTTGGTCTTACCCTGAAGAAGAGGAAGAAGCCATACTGGTGGGGAGAGGGGCAGCACCAGGTTTCAGAAAGAGTTTGTGGGGACACGGGGACAAAGGGGCTTGAGTAGGTGTAACTTTTGGTCTTCCCCCCCTTCATCCTTCCCCACTGGTCCCTGTTCCCATTTGTCTATTTTGACCTGGAAGAGCAGGAGCGGGGGCCAAGCACGCTTGCGTCTGCCTCTCCCTCTTCTGCCCTGGATGTGTGCATCACCTCTGGTCTCCCTCTCTGATGACCCCTGGTTCTCCCTTTCTGCCTCCCTGCCCTTCCATAGGGCTTAAAGGAAGAAGGAGAGGAGGAGGGCCTTCTCCTTGGACGGTTCACCTACAACCACGATGGCGACCCCATCCAAACATTTTACTTGGAGGTAAATGCTTAGCCCTTGGAGCACCCGGCCCTTGAGAAGAAAATGGGGCCTCTGGGGTCTCTGAGCCTTAGAGAGCTCTCAAGGGCTCAGGTTTTTCTTTTCCCTCCTCCCCAAGGGTGACTCCATGGGCACATACCAGCTGGTGGAGCTCCGGGTGCTGAGCAACTGGGGCCACCCCGAATACACCTGCATCTACCGCTTCCGCGTGCACGGGGAGCCGGCGCACTGACCCCCGGCTCTGCGTGGGATGAGGATGCTGCCGGGCTGACAGCAGGAGGGGATGCGTCTGGTTCACTGCTTTGCACGTAGAAATCCTGGCATGTGCCAGCAGCCGCCCCAGGAAGCTGCTCCCTCGAGGGAAGGAGAAGAGCTGGTGTTGAAGGGGTGAGGCTTTCACTCTCCCAAGGACCGGGGTGGTGAGGCAAGAGCATCCCACGTGGGTCCTAGCGCAGCCTGGCTTGTTTTCAGTGCGTCTGGGACATTTTAACTTTTTAAGCTAACTTTGTATCGGGTCTGCGCTGCCCCTCGTCCCTGTTGTCCTGCTCCTTTCTGCTGGTGTGTCTAGCATTGCCGGGGCTTGGGAAAGGGGTGTGTCATTTTGTGATGTGCTTCATGCGGGCTTGGGTGCAGGAGGTCGGTGTGTGGGACCATGGTGCCTGACTCGGTGCTGCCAGAGTAGGTGGGAGCCACCAGTCGTGGCCACCAAGTCCCCTCCACACAGGGTCACTTCTTTTGCCTTGGTGTTGGTTTGGGTGAAGATCTCCAGCCCTCCAATGCTGGGCCGGCAGAGAGGAAATAAGACAGTATTAATGAAGTATTAACATAAAACTGATGGTTTGAGGCAGCAGGAGGAGAAGAGTGTGGCACGTGTTGGTGGCAGAGCCCACCTCGGTGCTGCCATCCATTCACTCAAGCCTTCCTGCTGCCAGTGGCTGAGTTGGGTCTTGGTGATGCTGTTGGCCTCCCTGGCTGGCTGCCTCCCCAGTGTTAAGCTTGATGATGCTATTGAAAATTCCTGTTGCCTGCTTTTCCTTTGGGGTTTGTTCTGATATATTTTTTTTTAAGAAGGGTAGGGAGGGGAGCTATTTTCCAGTTGGGGTGTTGGGGTTGGTTTTTTGTGGGGGTGGGGGGTTTGTAGTAACAAAGGGAAAAGAGACTTTTTCCATGCAATTTGTACTTAACCAGAGAATGTTACATAGTGCCACTTGGATGAGTGGCTTAGGTGTGGAGAGGGCTAGAGCTTTGTTTAGTTGGAGAATAGCGCGCACAGTAGGATAAGTTAGAATAAGATGAGCAGAGCTGTTTAAAATATGGGCCTCAAGTTGTTGGTGGCCTGGTAGCTGGACTTGGAAGCTGGGGCCCTCTGTGGACTGCTGCTGGAGGCACTCCTGCCCTCCTTGCTCTGGGTGTCCGCTGAGACTGCAATGCGTGGCTGTGGCTTCTCGCCCGTGGCTGCATCTGTATATACTTGACTGTTAGCAGCAAGTGGGAGCTGCTGCCCCAGGGCTCTGCAGGGCTCTTGGGGGGCAGATGGGGCAATTGCCAGGGCTTGCAGGTGCCAGTGTGCAGAGCCACCCCCTGCCTGCAGGGCTCCCTCAGCTCCCAGTCCCCGATGGCAGATGGCCGGTGCCGGCTGACCTCCTTTCTCTTGGAAGGGCTCCCTTTTCCTCCTACCTCTCCTCACTGGCATTGCACTGTTCTCTGAGCCCTGGCTGTGGGAGGACTGGGCTGGAGCAGGAGGGGAGTTCTGCCTGCAGTGGGCATGTAAATCCTGCCTGTACCGTTGGGATGAGGGGAGGGACAGCAGGAGTTTGCAGGAAGGATGCACAGGGACCTTCCCCAGGCTGAGGAGTGCCAGGGCCATCTGGCCCCTTCACCTCCTGGCTGCCTGCATCACATAATTTGGCTTATGTTCTTGGATGGTGTTACCAGCCTCCAGCTTTGTGTTGTGTTTCACTGAAAGAAAAGGTAAAGGGCTCAGAAAAGCTAAGGGTCAGTGTTTCAGTCTTGTCCAGTGCTGGTATCGTCTTTCACCTGGCACCATGAGAGCACCGTGTATTGATTCCCACTCTGGTGGTCTCTGCTTGAAGCACTGTAGGCATAGAGGAGGAGGAGGAGGGGCTGCAGAAGTGTCTCCTTTCAGCATCCCCTGATGGGCAGCAGGCAGAGCTGCTGAGCCTTGACTCCCTCCATGCCAGCTGGGGAGGGTGAGGATGGTGGCAGCACCTCTCTTCTGAAGGGGTCTCCTTGCTCCAAGCAGGGGAAGTGAGCCCAGCGGTCGCAGTCCTGTCTTCAGCAGGTTAAAATTACCCTGTGGAGCCTCTTGCAGAGCTGGGAGGCCCTGCTGCAGGGAGAAAGCTGACCTGGAGCCAGATCCAGGGACTATAAATTCTCTCCTATACTGAGCATAGTCTTAATTCTTGGCAGCCACAGCCAAAGTTATTTTAAACTTGTCTACAGCTGCCCGCTTGCCTTGGAGTCATGTCCATGAGTGCACTGAGCACACGGAGCTATGCTTTTATGAATGCCTAGACCTGTTCTGGGCTCGGCAGACCAGCTCTTGTATTTATTTGAATCATAAAGAGAGAACAGAGATGAAGCTCTCCCTTTTTCTCACCTTTCTCTGACTGCTGGAGCAAGAGCTATAACCATGAGCCTGGGAAAACCCCTTTTCTTATGTTCCTTCTGGCTCCCTGGTCTCTGGCTTGGACTGTGAGGGCAGACAAGGTCTTTGCCCAAGAAAAAAATGATTGTGTGGTAAATCAGGCATGCTAGTGAGAGGCAGGAAAGGTGACGTCTTCCCTGAGAACGGAGTTGTAGTGGGATTTCTGCTCCTTCCACATGGGTGTTAACTGCCGTGTCTGGGTTAGGGAGCATTTGGCTTTACAGAGCAAGCTTGCCCTGTCCTTTGGACACAAAAATCTCTGCTGTTTAAAGTAAAACTCCGTGGAGACAGCAGTGAGAGCTCATCCTGGGGCTTCATGCTCTTTTCTAGCTGGTTTTAGAGGCCTCACCCTGCCATCTGTGTGAGGAGCCCCAGGAACATAGGCTGAGGCTACATGTGGGTTTTCAGCCCCCGAATTCAGCATCAGTCCTGGGCTGCAGCCCGAGAACCTGCGCTGAGTAACGAGGGCCGCTGGCTCTCCAGACTGTAGCTTGCAGCATTGCTGCAGCACTGCCCAGAGCTGCAAAAGAGGGCACACAAAACTGCTGCTTCAGCATGTGCTTCTCTGCCCAGGGGTATTTAATCCTGGAGCTGATGCCGAAAATGAGCCTGGTGAGGCAGGAGAAATGCAGAACAGCTGTGGGAGCAGATTTCTCTTATGTACTCAATTTCCCGCCTCTATTCTCCCTCCTTCTCAGTTTGCCCTACACACGTGTTACAAATTAGCCCTGCAGAAACAGATGGTTACAGACAGGAGTTTGTGTTTGATGCTGTAGCCTGTTGCAAATGCTGCACTGTTTTGTTCCTTTTATTTTTTAATCAACGGATTGTAATTTATGCCTATGCAAGAAAAAAAAAAAAGACCAAGACATAAATTATATCAAAACTTCCCAGAGTGGTGTGGATGTTTTGTAACTGAATTTGCTGTTGGGAATGATGCACAGCTCGTAGATAGACAAAGCTATTCTTGTAGCTCTTCTTCTATGTAGTTTTATGGCAAATCCTTACTTTTCAGCCTGATGTACTAACTCTAGGGCCAGCAGTTGTTGCTTTGTCATTGAGCAGGCTTGAGGATACAAAAACTGCTTGAAACAATGGTGAAAACAAGACTTACTCCTAAAAACTCCAACTCCTTGGGACTTTAGTGACTTCTTCTAGACTTAAGTCTGTGATATCATAGTTGTTCTCCTTCTGCAGTCACCTCACAAGCCTTCCCATCCTCTGCCTTACCATGAGCAGAGCCCAGCTTGGCCCCGAGGAGCAGCAAGTGAGGCTGGGCTAGCAGGGACAAAGCCTGACACAAAGCCTAATTCAGGGTATCTGCATGCTTCTCTTTTCCTTAATTACTCATCAGCTACAAAACAAGCAGAAAGGAAATAATTTTCCGCAGCATGAGGAAGTTAACCTAGAGCATAAGAAAGGCTGAAAAATGGGAAATTGAACTGGATTGAGGAGGGTCACAACCCTGTCTGCTGAACCTGGGCTTGGAGGCAGGCTTATGTTGAGGAATACCCATGCAGCTCCTCCCAGAAGGCCACCCTAGGGCCAGGCTTGGTCTCTGCTGGCCCTGGACTAGCCCTCTCCAGGAGGAGAAGGGCTTTGTGGGCCTCAGCTCTGGCTACCACAGCCCAACACCCACCACCTATGAAAGGGCTGTGCAGAGCAGAAAAGGCCTTCGTGAACCTCTGAGCTCAACCGAGGAGACAGAAGAAGGCTCCTTGCAAACCCTGGAGAGTCCCACTGTATTTGCAGAAACAGGTGAGGTGCATGTCCCAGGGAGCACAGTACACAGGTACTGCAAGTGCTGTGCTAATGCTGCATCCTCTAGCAGAGTATCTCTCGGGACTGGCTGCAAGTGCTTTGCTACAGCTGCTCTTCACACCCACTCGTACACATCTCGCACCACACCTGTGTTCTCATTTCACCACTCTGCCACCGAGGTGCACTTCATTTTGGCCAGAGTAAAAGCTGTCAGGGCTGTGCAGAGGCTCAGCAGCAGCTCTCCTGTACTGTGCCATGCCCTGCCCTGCCATCACGATGAGCACAGCTTCCTCTTGTAGCCAGCAAAGGACCCTGGGGCCAGGCAAACCTGCTTCCTCTGGCTTTCAGCCTGGTTTTCCAGAGGGACAAAAATCAAGAAGACGCATTTTACTTGGAACAAACTTTTTTAAAATTTATTTTATAGATCACATGAGCCTGAGTGATCTGTAAATGCTGGTCACAAAAGAGAGATCACACCACCTCCTTTGCACAAATTGAAGTGAACCTTCTTTCAGTCTCGGCAGTCTCCTTCATTTGGAGCACAAGGAATGGAGAAAGAGAAAACCGCCTGGAGCTCCCTGCTCCCCTCAGAAGCAGAGGGCAGTGAAATCAGATGCAGTTTGATGCTGCTACAGGGCCAGAAGACAAACAAGCCAGGCCCTCGTGCCCTGCTTAGCCACACCTCACACCCCCTCACAATGCGGGTGCTATTAGTGTTGTAGCCGCCTATAGTTCCTCCCTCGCCAGGAGAGTGCTGGTATTTAGGCACATAGCTTGGAAAAGGACTGTCCGACCTCCCCCGTCCACCCACTGCAGTCTCTAAGGCAAAGGACCCTCATCTCCAAACCACGTTTCTCACCTCTCCCGTGCCGCTTAATGCTCTTGGAGTGCTGGTGTTGGCAGCGGGAGATGCGCTCTGCCGCTCAGCCGGCCTGGAAGCCTGCCCCGAGTCACAAGGTGAACTGGAATGAACTCCACACAGGTGCCACAGAGTGAGGAACAGGAACAACCCGCTAAGGAGGGACAGAAACTTTGCAGTCTCCCACTAATTAAAATAGAAGTCCTTCATTGGAGGAGGAAGCCCTCAGAGAAACCGAGCCTGACCGCGCCTGCTGGGGAGAGCCATGATTTGCTGAGGATGCCACCTCCTCCTCAAAATGCTACCACGCTCCCGGAGGTCAACACAAGCTGGCAGAGGGTAATTCCTGTCCTCACAGGAGCCAAGCGAGGAGGCAGGGTAAGAAGAAAAGAAATCAAAATAAGCAGGGAATCAATCACTTGAAAAACTTATTAAATGGTTAAAAAAACCATTCCAACAGTAATTTGTAAACTGTCCTTGCAGGACCTTCTTGGAGAAGCCAGAATTTCTCATTAAGAAAAATAAAATCTTAAAAAAAGTTAAATGAAAGTCAGAAAAATTACCACGTACTTCCAACCTTGAAAGCACTTCCACAAATTTGGTACCAATTTGTCACTGCCCTCTCTGGCCAAGAGGGGAGAAGACAAATCCTACCTCTGCCATGGCAAAGTTTGGCCAGCGAGTTCCAAAAAGATTTTGGAAATCTTGGAGTAAACAAAATCAAGGGGCGGTCATGTTAGCCTGGTGTCTCTGTTCCAAAGGTATCTTGCCACCTGTGCCCTCTGTCCGTCGAGGTGAGGCTTCCTCTGGCTCAAGGGACGGACTGAGCGCTCCTGCACTATTCTTAATACTGTCAGTGGAGCTGCTGCAGCCTCGAGAGGCAGGTTGGATTTGCTCCAATGTGCACTGAACAAACACTAGGAAAAGCAACACGATGGGAAGGGGAACAGAGTGGCTGAATGTCTGCCCGTTTAACTCTGTCACTAGTTAAAATTTTAAGTGCTATCAACATTATTTGAGGATATTGAGCCAAGATCCCTGAACTTAACATCAACAACTGCTTTCCAGTTTGTTTCCCTCTTTGATCTCCAACTAAGGAACTTTCTCACCATCTCCTTCAAACTTCAGTCATTACAACATTAAATTAAATCCACTTAGAAATAGTTTAAGAGGGAGGGAATTCAAAACATATTTGGCACGAGGCCACAGTGGTGATGAAACGATGCTCCATGGAGCCATCCTAAACAACCTGTTTTAACCTTCACAAATCAAATTTCAGGCATCTGATAACCCCTGGATCTGAGACAGCAAATAGGGGAGAGCAGCAAGTCCTGTGGACAGAAAGTGGTGAGGGAGGAGGGAGGCAACTAACTGGCTCTTTGCAGCTCTATTCAGACTCCCCTCTCATCTTCATGCACACAAAATATAATAAAAACTAATAAGAATAAAAACTAAGCCCATGATGTACAAAAATGTGTCGACAGGGGGAGGAGGAAGGTGTCAGTTACTCAGTTCTCTGTCTTATCACCTTCATTAGCTTATAAATTATGCTCCTCTCCATCGCTTCCTGCAGGGAGGAGGGACGATTCTTCTGCAGCCAATCAGCTGGGATGGGTTTTGGTTTACGCTGCTCTGGATCTTTTGGATAAGAAATGAAAGGAAGGAGAGGAATTCCTCAGAGAGAGGAAGAATAAGAAATTCAGCAGCCACTGGCAGGAGTCACACAGGCTCCTTGAGATTTCACTTTATGGCGCTGACCCCCACGTCGACGGCCTCCTCCTCCGACTTTTGACTGAAAAACAAGAAGACTGACTTTAGTGCAAAGCAACCCCTCAGTTGGCATATCAGCACAGCAGGAATTCAGATGGATCACACACACATTCAGACAGCAGCAGGGCAGTTGTGACTGCCACTGCAGGAAGGAGATAAGGCAGGAGGGAGACAGACACACCGTGAGGGAAGGAGGAGAGACATGCACCATGGAGTTTTGCTCTTCAAGCTGGGAAGACTGGAAGACTTTGATTTCCCAAGTTTCTGAATGCTTTACTCCCATAAGAGCCAGCAGGTGCCATGGGGTTCAGCATACAGGAAATCAAGGCCTCAGGCTCCCTTGACTTTGTGCAGAATTGAAGGAGAGCCCCCCCACCCCCCACCATGGCTGTCTTGCTAACCTCTCTTCCCAACCTCAGCAAACCCACTGTTTCTCTTTGAGAGCACCCAAATACCTTATTGCCCTCACGGATGTGGGGCTCTTCATCCAGTGCAGGCTGAGGGGACGCAGCAAGGAGAGAGAGGAAGACGTAAGCAAGAACAAAAGCAACCCAGAGTCTTGGGGATGAAACAAAAAGCAAGCTGGGAGCAATACTTACAACCACAGTGACGCTACAAAAAGACAAGGACGAGATGGAGGACTGGTGTGAAGCCCCAGGCATCTGCAGAGGGAGAGAACCCCTGCCAGGGGGCCCTCTTTGATGAGCAGTCTGGCTCAAGAGGGTGAGATTTGACCATGGCAACTAATATAGCTAAAATTAAGAAGGGGAACACCCTTCTGCTGCTTGACAGAGTCGGTCACTGAACCCTTCACTTACTGAGGAAGTACCCTACAAGAAGACCTTTCTTCTATCAGTAATAAAGCTGATCAATAAGCTCCCAAAGCCTGCAGTGAGAATTGAGTTTCCATTCCTTTCAGACCAGAAAGACTAGGTATCCTTCACGGACAAGCTGAGCTGAGAAGTCCTAACCAACAAAATAACCTGGATAAATTTCTCTAAAGAGAAATTTAAAGCCTTTCCTTCTTCTTGGATGTCCCCATCCTCACTCTTTGACAGGGCAGACGACCTGTGTCTAATATTTAGGTTGTAATTTCTCTAGTGTAGGGGTATTCTACCTCTCATTCAGACACTGAAGACCCCTTCTGTGACTGGTTGTTAGATGTTTCACTAGTTCAGCTAATGGGTATATAAAGACACTTTTTCACTGTGCGCATGGTCAAAGTAGTGAAACAGGTTGCCAAGGCTGCAGTTTTCCTCCTTGGGAGGTTTTTAAGACATGACTGGATAAAACCCTGAGCAACCTGTTCTGACCTCACAGCTAATCCTATTTAGAGCAGGAGGTTAGACTAGACACTTCCTGAGGTCCAACCTGAATTGTCCCAGTACCCTGAGCTGCTGTCTGCTGAAGGTCAGCCATGGAGTCATCCAGTCATCAGAGAATTACGATTTCTGCTGTGAGACTACTTAGAGTTCTACTTGTTTCTGTGACAAGGTGAGTTCGAGGTGTGAGGGGATAATGCTTGTGCTTTAGAGTGCCCTTCCTCCAGCAGGTGAAACCAGCACACAAACAGCTAGGACAGACATGGTATTTTGCTCACTTACCAATGGTTGCAGGGCAGTAGGTGTCAGTGCTGCTGCAGCTGTTGAGGGAGCCTCATCCCCAGCTGCTGGGCCTCCAGCTGCTGTCCCAGCGGCGGGAACACCATCCTCTCGTTTCGTAACAGCTCCCTTCTTTGTTGACTGCATCTTGATCTGCTGTGGCTTGGAGTTCATTGGTGAGTTATTGGTGGTCTGGAGTAGCTGCAAATTGCAAAGTGAGAGGCCAAACTCAGCACTAAAAATAGCTACACTGATCTGGCGAAGCTCAATGCTGCTTTTTAACAAAAAGCCTCAGGAGAATTTCTAAAAATAGCCATAAGGAGAAGAACGCAGCAGCAGCTGTTCAAAGAAACCTAGACTTCTGATCTCCCACCCTTGGGAGGTGGTCACCTTGGCTGAGGTGACACTCTAACCTCCACAACATGACTCAAAGGGACTAGCTACAAGATGTCAGAAAGAGACTGAGCCTTAAGAACCAGCGGCATCTGGCTCAGCCCCTCCCTTTACATTCTCTCATTCACACCAGCTAAAGACCCACCACGACAAAGCACATCTGTCATCCATGACCCACGTCAGGGCTGATGCTTGTGGTTGAAGCACACACAGCCTCTTCCCTCAGTTTTCCAGAGCCATATGGATTCTCCTGCTGGCTTCTCAGTGTAAGAAGTAGCTAAGGGGCAAAAGCAAGTGGGACTCAGCAGCCTTTACCTTCGTGATGGTACCCACAGCTTTGGTGCGGCCTTCCCGGAAGACCAGCCGCTGGTCTATATGTAAATATTCCGGGGTTTTGATGAAGCGGAAGTGCACCGTGGCTTTGTCCCCTGTCCGCAGGCAGTCCTTGTCCATGCTGAGAATCGTGGCCGTCTGACGGATGCTGCCACAATGCACTGCGAATGTAAAGCACAAAGGCTTTCAGCAGCCAGGGCCATTAGTGGAACGAGCTTCAGAGACACATCTAAGGCAGCTCCACACCCTACAGGAAAGACCATAGGGGTCACGCAGCTGCCTTTGTTCCATCCCCTAAAAGAACACGTACGTCAGCCAGAACAGCTGCCTTCGAATCGTGCCTGTCCTGAAGCACTCTCAACAGAATCCTACGCACCAAGCAGCTGGGCTAGAGGACAGGACCCAGAATGAGTCTTTCCATCAGCATTTGGAAGTGGAGAATCTTTGCACCACGGAGATATAGCACAGGCAGGCTCCAAGTACACTTGAGGGCACACATGTCCTTTTTATCTTAGAGCCTCCCCTACTCTCCTCCGTCAGCTCCTTTCCCCCTCTCTTCCACAATGCTGGGAAAGGCAAAACCAGGAACTATGGCATATATTCAGGTTGGCAGAGACATCAGGAGCAAAATTATCTCAGGCTAGAGCTGATACAAACTGCTACCACTGGGAAACAAAGACAAACCAACACTGACACACGTACCCATGGCCTGATATCGTGGGCTGATGGTGGTGGGGTGATGGAGCACCAGAATCTCTGCTTCGAACTCCCACGATGCTTGTGGATTCAGACGGGGTGACACCATTACCATGCCCTTCCGGATGGAAGAACGCTTGATCTGAAGAGCAGAGACACAAAAAACCTTAGCATGATTCTCCAGGGAAGAAATCTACTGCTCTGGCTGACTGCATCCAGCAGAATCCTAAGGGATTTCACAGATACTATCTCGTGCCCAGCAAAAGGCAAAGCAAGAGCTGTGTAGCTGTATGTTATGTATAGGATATTATGTAAAGGTTGCAAAAATCAAATTCAGCTGAAGTTTATAAGGAAGCTTTAGAGTACTGGAAAGGCTGGACACTGACACATTTACCTCACTGATCCTCTGAAAGCAAAACAAACATCCTGGTTGCACATTACCCAAGCAAATGATCTCTCCAAAATCATGGTGTCTGTTAATATAACACAATAAGCCTGAATACATGAAGTATGGTGTAGCTTAAACTATATCCTCTTAAAATCAGTGCAGCTTCTATTGACACAAAACTTTTGCAAGAGGAGTTGTATCAAATTTTGCTGATTTTTAAATCCCAAAGCACGCAGCTGGTCCTACAAGCCAAGAAGAGTAGTATAAATACACTGCCCAGGCTACTAATGCAGTTCCAGCACAAAAGGAGACTTTTCTTGCAATGCCTCCACTTTCTTAGACATCTCCAACATCATTACCTAGTGGCATTGCTATCCCCTGGCAGCTCCCAGGAGGAAAAACCAGGATATGGAACCATAGAGGTTCTATGGGACTTCGTTCCACTGCAAAATGAGGCAGCTGAGGTTTGTAGAAACAGCATGACTGCAGCTGAACTCTAAGAGCACTCGAAAATTAGGAGGGCAGTTCCTGTTCTGGGGGTCTGGAGGAGATCATCTCACCTTCTTCAAGGCAAAGGAGGCGGTCTGGCCTCCCCGCACCTCCTTGACGGGCATCCTCTTGCGGTGGATGGACTTGACAGCAATAGGGAGGAAGTTGCCGAGGGGATCTGGCCCCAGCAGCAGAGTGTCATTTAGCTTGATTAGGCCTCTCAGTGTCGTCCCAGAGACAACTGTTCCTACACCCTGTGCCAAAAAAGAAAAAACAGTAATTGTGGTTACTCTACCAGGACAGCGGAAGAGCTCTAGAACTCTCCTCTCTTAGAGGAGATACCCTCTTCAGCCTAAAAGAGGAAAAGAATATTCTTCCAAATACCAGGCCCCTTACCGGGACAGAGTAAGTATCGTCTATCTGGAATTCTGCTGGCTCTTCTTCCCTGTAACTGGTCCGTGGAGACAAGAGATTAAGAAACATCTTCAGCAAATCTAGATTCTCCCCAGTAACATTTGAAATCTGGAAAATTGGGCACATCCTGTAACGGAAAGTTGATGAAAATGCAGTTAGTTCATCTTCCTACCTGGCTTTCCACATGTAGGGAGACATCCAAAATCTTGGGACTGAATTCAATACACAGTGCTAGGAAGGGAGAGCCTAGCAAGCACTCAGATACACAACACCCCATGTTTCAAAACCTGCAACATTGTCTCTGCCTTCTAATGACATTTAGGAAAAGGTGTAAGGTTCCAGGACTGAAGGAAGCCGAATGCCCTGCTGTCTTCTGCAGAGGAGCAGCCTCTCATTTCTGCCTCAGAGAGGGGAACACAAGCAGCTCAACCTCAAAACCAACACACTCTTATGGAATCAACACACCACATGGCAGATGCAACCTCCACACATCTAGACAATGGGACTCTCTGAATCTCCTCACCCAGTCTCCACATAGGATTGAAAGAGAAATGATTCTCCTCTACTCCCGTTACCTCTCTGAGCTGAAGTTGGAGGCTGTTACAATGACATCATCCTTGCTCTGAACCAGCACGGGAATCTTCCTGCACCCTGGGGACTTCAGCAGTCGCTGTAACAGCTTCAGGGTTTCTTAAAGGGTGAAATGAATATTGTTAGGGCAGCATCTCCCGTCTTTACAAATCACTCTTGTGGGGTCTCTCCCCAAAGGGAGACGGGTGCTCTGGCCACAGATAAGACAGGAGAAGATGGCTAAAGGTGAGACTGTGAGTTTGCTGCAGCCCACGAAGGACTTAGGAGCCATTCTATCTTCCATTTCATGTCAGCTAGCCTGCTGCCAAGTGATGCCATATGTGGACAGACAGACAAGTTTGCAATGCTGTGAAGTAGACATTTTATAGCTGTCTATTAGTAGCTTTAAGCAGTTACAAGGTACTTCCTCTTTCTAGAAAGGATTTTTCATAGTGAATTAATTGAAAACCAGGACTCAGTGACAGAAATATTTGAGAATATGTGAACTGGAAATCAATTTTGACCAAGCAAACCTCAATACAGTTTCCCTGGCAGTCAACTTGCCATAGGAGGCTGGAGAAACATGAAGGAGGTAAAGATGATCATCACAGAATAGGACAATGTGGGTGAACCATATTCAGAAATCAGTGTTTTGGGACAAATCTCATGGCTCCCAATTTTCAGCTTTTGCCTCTTTTTAACTTATTTTCTAAGCCTCATATCTAGCAGCCAGCAGGGGCATTACCTGATGCACTAGCATCAGCCTCCTAAAAAGTGCCAGACAATAAATAAAGAAAAACCAGAAAAGGGTACTAAGGGCTTAAAAGAGCAAATCATTTATGTTCTACAATTGTCATCCAATTAGACGGGTTTTTGTAAACAAATGATTGCCTATGGGAAAGTAATGTTTTGGATACAGAAACACAAGCATCTAATCAGGCCATCTGCTCTTCACGGATATACTTGAGTCAAATCTTGAGTCTATTTACTTTAAACAGAGCATGTCACGGGAGTAACTTCTCCCAAGAGCAGCTCTTCTCTCCTCATGCTGAGCCAAAGGTTCTCCTTCCTTCCCAGTTATTATCCTATTGTCAGGCCTTATGTTTATTTGCCAAACATTTAGTATAGAGATATACAGATTATCTTGTGATCACATGCATCTATTTGCCTGAAACATATCTAGGATTTTCATAGTAATGAACTGAACTACAGACACTACCAGGAGCATTCACTTTTCTGATTCTTAAGACCGATGATCAAAAAAACCCATTGCTCCAATTAACCCCAGCATGTGTCTGAAGGTGTGAGAAATGCTTAAAGAGAGTTTTAAAAGTGAGAATAGGTCACAGCCTGAAAAAATGTCATGCATGGGTTAATGGGACACTGCTGGGGTTAGAGGTGCTGCTTTAACTCCGCTGAGAAAAAAATCACTAGCCCATGCTACTTATTGCCATCCCTGCTTGTGTCCAGTCCTGCCTCCCATCCTGCTACCATAGCCTACATATGCAGCTGCTTTAAACCATGATTGATTAAGTCTTGGTTGGTTGTTCAGAGAGAGGAAGGAGCTGCTGGAGTTACGCCACTGTACCTGAGAAATGCCCAGGTGAGCAGGAGGTAACAAGCAGCTGCCCCTTCACTAAAAGCAGCTGGAGATCAAGTCCAATCACAGCTTAAGATCACACTCAAACTGTGGGCAGGGAGGAAAGCAGCTTTCAAGAGAACTTCCAGACTTTTCCTCCAGGTTTAAATACCCAGAGAGAAAGCAAAGCCCAAATCCCAACTGTATGCTGCTCCTCTTAGAGCTGAAGTAAGCAAAACCTTGTAGCAAACACTTTTGGGCTGCTCAGCTGAGTCCCCAGAATGGGTAATTTTGACACAGTGAGTATAAGTGAACCACCTGCAAAATGAGCAAGGGAAAAGGATAGATTTCTGGAAGGTCTTTAGGATGCAGTCCGAACCAGATAAAGCAGCTTTCTTCCAGCAGTAATTCCTGAACCCAAGCAGAGAACAGAAACATGTACAGAGGTAAGAAACAGCCCTGGAGAGAGCCTGTAGGACTCACCTTGCAGGATGTTGGCAGGGCACATGTCAATCTTGGTCACCACAACAAAGACAGGAACGTTAAGTGCAAGCGCCAGGCCTAAGTGCTCCTTGGTCATTCCAACAATCCCAGCATTACTCCCAACCTACACCAGGGATATAAAATACAGGGATGTCAATGTTCCTTCTGCAGTAAGCTGGATTACAGAGAAGGCCTTGTGTCAGACATGCAGTAGACCGTGATTAGGTTGTAGATGTGCCACTGGGACCGTATGACCAGACCCAGCTCATCTCAAATGTCGCTGGACACTGGCAGAGAACTGACTCATTTCTCCCCAGTTTTAGCAAGGTTTTCTAGAATTCAGAAATCTTTCCATTTTCAAGAATCACAAGCCTTGGGCCTGTCTGGGACTGACGGTCCTGGGGCACTTGCCTCAGAGTATAAGAAAGATAGCCAAAGAGGCTTCTGGTCTCCAGCACTGTGAGATGCTGCCTCCCTCCAAAACCCCACAGGCACTTTGCAACAGGAAAGAAGTCGAGGCTGTTAAATCTGTGAATAGCCCCACTCCAGCTGGTATGGTCCATCTTTCTTGCTACCTACCATAAGCATGCAGAAGTCAGGCAAGTGGCCGGTCATGCCAAAGACGGTGGTTTTCAGGTACTTTTCGTGACCAGCAAGGTCAATGAAAGTAATGACCTTGGTGGATTTCTCACAGATCTTTGTCCACTCCAAGCTGCCACCGTGGCTGTCAGGTTTGTTCACCACGTTGCCCTCGCTGTCGAAGCCCAGAATGTCATTGCCCACACTGCTGGTGCGGCCTGACTCAATCTCGTGCTTGTGGCGGAAGAGCTTTTGCCGAGCAAAGCCCCGGCCATTGTCTAACTCGCCATGAGTCAAGACACCCAGCAAGGTGCTCTTCCCTGCATCCACATTGCCAACCACTGCTACCCTGCAGGGGGAAGGAAAAAGGGGCCTGGTAAAATATGGTACCTGAAGAAATGAACAAGTGATCAGAGAAAACGAAACATCACTGCTCCTGCAAATAACTGGCTTTTTCTCCCTATCCTTCAAACAGGGATTAAAAAATGTTAGATCTTCACAAGCAGAGCAGAGATTCTTTTACAGTTATTAACTAACAGTGGAGACCCCAGACTCTGGGAACTGGGATGTGGAAGATTGTGGAAACATGTCACTGGTGTCCAGAACATAGTCAACTGAATGTGACATGGCTTGATGCCACACAAAGTGTCTCTATTCCAACTCCTTGTGTCTGCAATCCAACATAAACATTGTGGCAATTCAAAAGGAAGACTAAATCCCAAATTGGTCTAGAACACCTCTGCCTTTCTCACATTTCTCATGTTGCAACAGCACCAAGCGCTAAGTAGAGCTCGAAAGTTAAAATCGTTGTTTCCAGAAAAGGATAAGCGAAAAAAAAATGAAATATTTTAGGAGAAAGCCATGTCCTACAGCAAGCTCCTTCTTTGACTCTGATCAATGTGGCTATTTTACGGCTGTTGGCAAATGTTGGAAATCCTCTCCATCCAGGTCTGGGCAGACTCTCAAGTCATGTTACATAAGCTAGGATACGTCCATGAAAAGGTGACTTGGATCATCACAGTCCCGGAACAGAACTGGATGCTTAGTCAAAAGTATTGTGTTCCAGCAGTGTGCATATATACACAAACGTACAGCCACAAGTGCACAGGTGACTCCCTTCTGGCAACCCAGCATACAAAAGATTCCCCCCAACTGTGAGGCTGTCACCCAGAGAGCAACAGCCCTCTGCTAAACACAGGCAAATTTCCACCAACAGTTTGTTCACAAAAGAGACAGCAACAACAACAAAAAGGCAATTTCATTAGCAAGGAGTGGTCAAGCTCGACTCCCTTTGTTGGGGTAGCTCCAACACCCAGACTCGAAGTGGCGTTGCTGGCTCAGCACCATGCACTGCTCACACGGTAAAAATGCAGCTGAGCTGCTGACTAACCCTGTCTCCACCCGGCTCCTCACCTGACCTCCAGGAAGTCGTTGTCACCCACACGTTTCCGAACGAGGTAGTCGCGCACCTTGCCCCCGGCCTCCTGGTGCTCCCGCAGGAGGATCACGTCTGCCTCGATCTGCTCTGCCATGCTCTTCAACGTGGCATAGGACGCCTCCATGTCTGCCTCGCTCAGGCCGTACTCAGTCCCATCTGGTGTGGTGTTGAGGAGACAAAGAGCAGTCAGTGAGCACCACCTTGCAACAGGCAGCAGCAATGTCATCCTGCCTGGGACCTTCACACCCATCGGGATGTGGACTGGAGGTGTCAGCCATGTACACAGAATAAACACCCTTGGTCCAAAATAAAAAAGGATGGTCTTCTGTCTAAGTCTTAAAAGACACTAGAAAAGCACCATCTTTCACCCAAAGGAGTTTTCTTCACAATTTTTACAAGCAAATACGTAGGGATTGGCAAGAAAGACACATTTCTGTCTAATTCCCTTACTTCATGTGCTGAAGGTACTTTGTGTCCTTCAGTGAGATAAAATATCTCCTCTCATATTGCAAGAAAAGGTAAAACATTAACAAAAGGAAAGCTCTGAGTGAAGCATCACCACAATTAGCCCGTAAATGTGGGCCCACTGTAAATAATCACCTTATTTTATAAAGCCACACCCCAAATACACATTTTCTGCAAGTCTGACCTCCACAGCAATTTCTTTAGCCCCCATATACTCCAGTTAAAACAATGTTTTTGGCATGTTTCACTGCCTTCATCCTAGCACTTGAAAGAAATGCTGACAGCACACAAGACCAGAAAAAGCAAGAAGGCACTGCTTCCTCTGAGCAGCTCACCCAAGGAAAAGAGCTGACAGTCAGAGCATGCCAGGGGCAACTAACTAGACAGGGTCAGGGCCACCATTGTCTCTTTCCTAATCCAAGTGCTGTGAAGTTGCACAGATTTCACCCCGGAATCTCCTCTGTGGGTAAAAAACACCCACAAAACAACAAACAAAGGTGGAGAGCCGCACTGCACCTGGATGACCAAAGTTATTGTCATGTGTACATGTTCATATGCATGGCTGACTCACCAGCTGGTAAGCACGAACTGCAGTTTGCCTGAACTTATCAGCATTTTAATTACTGCCCAACTCTAAAACTAGCAGAGTTACTGGACGATTTCCAACCTCGCTCATAAGCTGGCTGAGACTGAGGAAAACTAAAAGCTCCATGTCTTGAGCCTTGGGTTATAAGAGGTGAAGAAGAAGCAGGGGACAGGAAAGGGCAAGACCCAAGGGAGAAAGGGAAAGGTCCCTACTGGTGAACTAATGAGCTTTCTGTGTCAGGCTTCATTCGCTTCTCAGTCAGCTGAGTTGGGTATCTGGGATGATCAAAATCACAGATGCTGAAAGGGAATGAGAAGGAGCAACAGTGGCAGGGATACCAAGATCCTTTCTCTGTTGAAAATATCCCCATCTTCCTCGACTATGTTGCAACCAAAAATGAAGACAGAAGTTGAACCTCCTTCATTTTAAGAAACAAATGCCTACTTCTAAGTACATCATTGCAACAACCACCAGTTAACACTCTCACAAGGCATCCTAGAAGAGAAAGCAGGTACTAGCCTGACTAGCTAGAGCTCCACTGCAGATGGGCTTATCCCAAACATCAAGGATCCAGACTACATGTGGAAAGCTTGCTTGCAGGCAAGAGCATAATCTCTGTGGTACTGGCTGCATGAACACTGGCCATCTAATTCTGGCTTCTCCTCTATGTTGGCTGCTTCACAAAACTCCAAGAAAACCCAGAAAGCACACAGTTCTGAGGTTACACAGCTCCCTCCCTCCATTATTTCAGCCAACCTTGGCACTGACAGCAGGGTTTCGCATTCTTCCTCAAACACAGCAAATGCCTGATCATCAGTGTGACAACTTCACATCCAGTAGATATCCACTAGTCATGAAACATGCCTTTAGCCTTATGATAACCATAGACAATTATTTTATATTCAGAAAAGAAATTTCAATTTCAAAGCAAGGGCATGCTCAATATTATTTCACCAGCATCAGATGCAAATATTCAAATTGTCAAAAAGAACAAAAATGTAATCCATGCTAATTGCTCAAATCTGGAAAGGCAAATGACTGCAGTCACACGCAAATTAACACAACAATAAAGGTCTCATGCTGAGCAAAGGAAAACCTTTCCCTCTATAGTACAGACACATACTAAAAAAGAAAGTCAGCAGCATATATTTTGGCTATGTGAAGTATCTATAATAAAGTCCTGTGGGGTAAAAGTATGTTATTTCCAATGGAGCAGTGAACAAAATCAGACAGAACAAGACCTTCACAGACATTGAGGACATCTGTACTAATACTTTTAGTATAATTCTAGATTCTTTGCCTTTTCCTGGTGTGCTCAGACAAGACATGTCTTATTTCCAAAAAAGAACTTGTATGATTTTATTTAAAAAAATATGTTTAGCTCCACTACATGAGACAGTTGTTGGCAGGAATAAAATGAAAGAATCTGTCCCACATATTCTGCTATACTTTATGAACATTTTCAAGTTTTTCTGGAAAAGTAAGCATTACCTTCAGCAGCAGTCTAGTTAGATGAACTAGGTTTTTCTTATAATTTTAATATTTTTTGTCATTTTGCTGGGGAAGCTATACTCACCTGATCCTTGTCCAATGACATAGATGGTCTCCCCACATCCCTCATCAATCCTCTCTGACATCTGCTGGAGCAAACTGTCATATTGCTCTGAAGTTGGACTCACCATCACCAGCTGGAAAAAAAGATCGAATATCCATCTGCAGATGTCAGGCAAACAATTTCAAAACCAGCTCCAGTTACAAGCACAATCAATGTATGTGCTTTATTGAAAGAGAAGGACTCTTTTTCCAGGACCACTTTGTGGTGGTTTTGTTTTGCTTTTTAGACCAGTTTTGCTGACAGCTATTTCCTTGTGACACTGTACAAGGTTGTTTGTCTGAGCTCAGAGTTCATTTATGCTGGAAAATAAACTTCAAAGCAAGTAAGAATACCAAGCATCTCATTTTGATGTAACCAATGTTTAAAAGCCATATTTAAGAGAACACTCCAATATATTTTCATGCAAGGAAAACAGAAAGGGGAGGAGATATTGTCTCCATAGAAATTCCTTAGCTGGGTACTCCACAGTCTCTGCTGCAAAGAGTGCTGCTGCTCCCCTGAAACATGACTGGACAGCCAGAGAAAGCCAACCAGACCTCACTGCAGAGAACACCTGGGCACCAAAATCCAGAGCATCTCCTAAGTCTTGCACATATTTGATGTCCCTTTCTGTTTTCTGAGGGGGCAGAAGGAAAGGAGAGAACACGAATAAACATTATTTTCCAATTTTAGGTACTTTACACTACAGTGCTGAGGGGCAGACACATAAAGCAATTTGTATGAGCACATCTGGAGGTTTCACCAGTGGAGAGCTGCAGTTTTGTAGGCCAGCAGCCGTGCTACCAACGAGCTTTGACTGCAGCTATTGCAATAATCAAACTTCCTTTGCCCTTCCCTGCATGAACATCAAGAGAATGAAAAAATAAAACAGAAACAAAGCAGAAAATGAGGACAAGAGAGTGCTTTGGAAATGATTTTTCCTAGAACTGAATGGTATAGCACCATTTCTGGCAGAAACCTGCATTAGTCACATAGTACAGCTGAGGACCCTTGCACAGAGCAGCCATCCCACTGGCATGGCAGTGACAGACCAAGGAGACCTCCGTCAGCCATTCCACCTGCTCTCTGGCTGCCTCCATGGCTACAAATCTGTTGGTGGCTGAGCACCCCAGTACAGTAGCCAGATAGCTGTATCGATTGAGATATACATTTCTGTGGAAAAGGCACTTCTAGTAACAGTTATAAAGGCTGTCACCCACCAAGAGCCCTGTGGGTAGGCACACCTGTGCCAACACTCAGTGACATCCACAGCTGTCCCTACATACACGTCCCAAAAATCACACCCAGAAAGAAGCACTTCCTTTCACTATGCACTAAGACTGAAATCTGTGCTAGATTTGCCTAAAGCATATAGTTAACAGCAGCCGACAGTAACATCCTCAAGTCTGCCCAACATTCTCTAACACAGCACAGTTTAAGGCTGCCAAAGCTATGCTTTCCCCCGATGTTAAGGGTCTCAGAGAGCAGGGATGTGTCTGCAAGGGCCAGACAGCTACAAGAGATACAATCACCTTCACGTGCCCCTTTTGGACACATGCCCTACCTAAGCCTTTTAACTACTTGGCACGGTCTGTGAAGGGTACCAAAGCACTCTGCTCTGGAAGGTCACAGTCTTTCTATTTCATGCTACAAAAGACTGAGTTTCGCTTTTATTGGTTTTTCTTTCAGTTCCATTTTCCTTTCAGTTTCGTTTTCTTCTTGAGAGAAACCACTGGATGTAAATGTATTGAGAGGGAAATCAGCAACTGTTGAGAGGCTCAGTCCAGGCAGGAATGGAAGGGTGTGTTTTGATGTGTAGGGCTCATTTTGCCACACAAGTACTTTCCGGAACTCCGGGAAGCACAGCAGACAGGCTCACTCTTTAGGCCAGTGCACCAGCAAAAATTAGGGACTCCGGAAGATCTATTAAACAGGCTGTAACACACACAAAGATCAATAAAATGAAAGGGGCCACCAGCACAGGGCACACTAACTTCAGTTTGTTCAAGTCTCAGCACTAGCTTTGTTTTCCTACGAGTCCAAGTGCTTCAGCAGTGTGAGCACACAGGGTGTTGTAACAAGCACCAAGGCACTCAGCAGCTCGTTGTACCCTTTCCTCATGCTGCCAGGCAGGAGGGCTGGGGGCCTCAAACAGCAGAGGCTCACTCACATCAGCTCAAAACACTGTTCCCCCACACTGCTGCTTTCACTGCCATGCAAAGGTGCTCCTGAAGGGTGTTCCAGTGGCAGACTGCCTCCGAAGTTTACTCCGGAGCTGATGAAGCTTACAGCTGATATGACATAGGAGGACATCAAGAGAAGTATCTGTACATGGATCACACCTTCCAATGCTCCTCAGCGTTTCTGACAACAATTTCTGCAGTCGCAGCCCTAGCCAGTTCTGCAGTTTCCTGGGTCACTGCAACACTTGACATGCTGTTTTGAAGATCTCTTTAGCTTCCTGGATGGAGAGAGCCTGTTCTCTGCCATCTCCTTGGTCAAAGAGAAGCCCCCCATTTTGGCCCCTCTGCTTTTTTTGCTTTTCACCTTTGAGCAACCTCCTTCATGCTTGCACTACAAATGCATGTTTTTAAGAGGTTTTCACAAAGTCAAAAACGTTCACTTTTGTTCTTTCCACTTTGTCAGGCGCTGAGCAGGTATCAGTAGGAGCCATGTGGGTCCAGCAGCCTCAGGTTTCCTATAGGGCAAAAAAGTAACAACCAGTTATTGTTTTATTCTTAAGACAGCAGAAGGAAACATGTCCTACAAGTTTGAAATGCCATCTCTCAAGTCCCTTCCCAATCTCTGGGGAGAGGTGGCTTTGCCTGCCTCTCCTCTGATCAGTTTGGGGACTAACACACACCAGAGGTAGGTAACAGCTACAGTTGCCTGGGCTTACTCCTGGCAGACAGACTGGACTGTGCCATTCTGCACTGCCCAACAGCAGGCAAGAGGCCACACCTTTAATTAACAGCAATTTCAAGACACCAGCGAGATTGACCTTGGGTTATACCAGCACTACTGTAGGCAGCCCTTATAAAAAAAGCATCCTATATCCATGAGGCAGACAAATTATAAGTATTAGGGGCAAACCAAATATTATGTGGTACATACTCCTGCTCTTTATTGGAAAGACAGAGCCTGACATTTTGCATGGCTGGAAGACCACCATTAGCCATCGAGAAAGGGGGGGAAAGCCACCTTCTGCAACGTCACATTTTGTTTTCTACACCCTGTAGACATACATTGTTCAGGTGCTATTATGTTCTGTTGTGAATGTAGATCTAATATAAGCTTCACTAACAGCCTTGTGTGCTATGGTTTTTAACCTGAAAGTTGGTTACTGCTGCAGTGTGTTGGCACTGAAGGGAAAACAAACACCCATTAAGATCAACGTGATAATGAATTTCTGCTGATGAATGGAACTGTTTGCCTGAACAGCTGACAAGGTGCACTTGATAACAGAATCCCAAAGTGTTCCTCTCTAGAAAGAGCTCACCTTACAGTGAATGCACAGGGAGAGGACCAGGAGAAAAGTATTAACACAGCCGGGGGGTGGGTCAGAAGGACCAGGACAGAACTAGCAACTATCAAACAAACTGATTGCAGTGGGAGTCCCCATCTTAAGCAGGAATTGGAGTGGAACAATTCGACTGGGAAGACAGAAAAAAGGGGGGGGTGTTGGGGAGGTGCAGGTTAGCTACTGCATTCTCACCATATGGGATTGCTGTTTTGAGCACACAGTGGGAGATTAACTTGGAAAGATGGAGCAGAGCTCACAGTTTTAGCTCTCATCCAAGATGAGGATGAATGAAAAGCCCAGGGAAAAGACAGCAGGTGCACAGTGCTGGATGGAAAAGTAAATTGTAATAAAGGCCAAAAAAATGCTTACCTACCACCTCCACAGCAGCCGCAGATTTCTAGGAACGGAAGACAGACTGACACCACAAATGGGAGTTTGTGGGAGAAAAGCACTCCTCTCTTTGCCGGAGTTTTGGTCAGGTTCCTGGCTGTCAAGAATCAGTGATGCAGTCCTTGGCATCCTCCTTGGCCCTCTTCCACAGCAGTCACGTCCAAGACAAAGCACAGATCAATATTGGCATCCTGTACAAAAACCTTGTCCAGCTCATTAAGGCGCGATCCACAGATACTACAGGTTTGATTTCCGTTCTTTACTATCTAATAAGGTATCTTCAGAACATTTGTTTTAATACAGTACCACATTGTAAAATATCCATTGATCCACTCAAAAAAAAAAGTTTCCACGTCCACAGACACAATCCCTCTTTCCGTTTGTCTGTGGACAGACGGCAAGAAAGTCCAGGACTCTGGCACAACTTAAGCTGGAAGCATGAAGAGGAGGGATGACAGAAAACTAGGAGAAAACACCAGCTATGCTGACTTCTGGATCACATAATTACAAGTGGACCGAATGAAGTTTTCAGGAGACTTTAGAGTGGGAGGTAGCACCACAGTATACCAAACCTGTGGCAGCAAAAAGTAAACAGGTAAAGAGATCAGCCAACTAGGAAAAAAAATAGAAGGCAGTGACAAGGGCAGCTAATGTAGTCTGGCAGGCTCTGGCACATACATACTACTACAATGTACCTTCCTGCAGAACACTGGGATCCTAGAAAGGAACTGCACAAGGTGAACAAGCCTTTTTTGCATTGACTCAACCCCGTCTGCAAGAGCAAGGCACCCTTGTCACTGGGCTCTTATGCTCAAAACTTACGAGCTCTGACCTCCTTTTAAGATTGTGGAGAAAGTCCCAAGAACTAGTACAGCTGGCAGCAGAGATAACTACAGAGACCCAGCGCGGAGGGCAGACGTCAGCGGGACATTGCAGCTGCTGACAGCTCCAAACTCTGCGCTTCCTGAGGATGCTATATCGGCTGCGGGCTGGCGTTCCCCCCGGGCAGCCGAGGCGGGGAAGGCGCAGGGCGGAGCAGCCTGCCAGCACCCTCCCGTCCCGGCCGGGGTACGGGACAACTTTACTGCGCTTCTCCCGGCCGCCTCCACACGGCACTGCTGGCTCTGCCGCCCGCCCAGGTGATGCTGGGGCCGGAGCAGCGCTCAGGGGAGCCTCTCGTCCCGGCGGAAGCTGGCAGACCCCAGCCTCTCGCTCTCCTGAGATGCGGGGAGCGGCCAGGCTCGGGGGGCAGCCCGCCGCGCACGGCCGACCGGCAGGGAGGAGNGCCCGCCCGGCGAGCCGGGCTCCGGGGCGAACATACAGGCCGGCACCGGGGACCCCCCAGAAACCGGGGATCTGCTCCGCTCCGCCGCCGCCATCTTCCCTTCCCTGCCCGGCCCTCCGCCCCGGCACCGCCCCCGGCCCGCCAAGGCGGCGCCCGCCAATCACCGGCGGCGCAGCGGCTAAATTTGCATGTTGCCACGGCGACAGCGGGTGGAGTCATGGTTATTCATGAGGAGAGGCCACGCCCCCTCGAAGCGCGCGAAGCCAATGGGAGAAGCACTGCCAGCTCGGCTTGTTTTCTACACATACACACACACACAACAGAGCCCGCTCGACGTGGCCGGGGCCGGCTGTCCAATAGGAGAGCTGGGCTTCGTGACAAACAACCTTGACAGCCAATCGAATAAGGGATCTCGACGGCCTGGGTGGGACTAAGTGCTGCAGCAGAGCCCGCCTTGGTGGGTGGGCATTCTCTCCGGCTAACCAATAAGAAAGAGGGGATTTTTCACTGATAGTTGTGTCAGCCAATGGAACAGGGCCGGAGTGCGCCGTGTGTCCCTGCAGTCTGCGGGACCTGCTGTCCCGGCCCGTCGTGCCGCCAGCTCCCGGGAGTCGCAAAGGACCCCATCACCCCTCCCGCCCTAGGCTCCCGACGGAAAACCCCTACGCCTTCTCGCCATGCAAGCCCACAGTGTTCAGACCGCCGGCGGGCGCCTCCAGGCAGGACGCCAGCGCCAAGTAGGAACCCCCTCGGGCTGAGGGGCTCTGCGGGCTGGCAAGTGACCCCTGCAGAGCGGCGAGGGAAGCTGCCTGTCCTGCTCCTCCGCCTGGCCACACGCACGCCTGTGTCACCACCGCCAAAAGCGCCAGCTTGTGGCACCGAACGAAGCCGGGGAAGGATTTACGTTTGTTTATTCAGCGGGCGGTGAGACCGCTTTCGATTGTGCCCCGCCCCGTTTTACCGCTGGCGTCAGAGGGGGCGGGGCCGACGTCGGCGCGTGCGGGGGGCGGGGGGCGCGCGCGTGTGTGCGTGCGTGCGCGAGAGTGGCGCGAGC
>VZTF01002165.1:292055-307379 GCA_013397755.1 Cnemophilus loriae
GTGCTGGTGGTGGTTGTGGTTGTTGTGAGGGCGTAGGGTGGGGAGGGGCGGGGAGGAAAGGTGCGAGGCCGTGGGGCTGGTCCCGCCTGCCCTACCCTGGCTCCCACGGGCTTTGTGCTGCCTCTGGTTGCTAACGGAGACTTCCCTTTGTCGGAGCGCAGGGTGACCTGAGAGGAATCGCCTTCCCCGCAGCCTGGACTTGGGTTTCTCGTGGCCTAGCAAGAAGCGATTTCCTTTCCCGAGCTGCTGGCATCTTCCTGCCAGGATTCGGTCGTTCCCAAAGGAATGGAGGAATGCAGCTGATAAGTGCTTAACCACCCTGTGCTCCTATAGGCAGTACCAGGCGCTGGCCTCATCTTCTCCCCTTTGGCACTTTTGGGGTTAGGCCTCTCCTTGTTGCCTGGTCTGGGTACCTTTTTTAGTGGCACTGTAGACCAAAGGAGATGGAAGAAGAGGAGAGATGTGATAAATTCCAGCTGGTCCCTTGACACTAAGGAGAACCGTATATTTTGACATTTTTTACTTTTTTTCTGTGGAGGGGAGGGAAATACTACATTTTATGGGGTATGAGAGGAGGGAGGAAAAATACGTTGCAGATCTTCATGTGGTTTTTAAAACCAGCCGTCAGAGGCAATTACTGAATAAACTGAAGCACGAGAGGAGGGTTTGTAAGCTGGAAGCAGCGCTAGCCCACGAAAGAAAGGGGCAGTGGGCTGCTGTTGTGACTGTGGAGGCAGAAACTTCAGCCTCCTTCATTTTTCACCACCTACTCACCATCCACCCATCGAGAAAATGAGTTGTGTGCCATGGAAAGGTGACAAGACCAAATCGGAATTGCCAGAGCCATCCCAGCTACCGCCACAGCATATTTACCATGAGAAGCAACGCAGGGAGCTGTGCGCCCTCCATGCCCTCAACAATGTCTTCCAGGACAGCAACGCCTTCACTAGGGAAACCCTGCAGGAGATTTTCCAGAGGTAGGATGTTCTCTCTACTGGCATTAGCCTTCCCTTGTCCTCTGCTGATTGGAGGAATTTTCAGGTGTTATTTGGGGGAAAATAGAAAGAAGTGGAGGGATTCAGACTGTGCCGCTGCTTTGAACTGATGTATCTTGTTTTTTTAACTCCAGCCTTTTTTTTTTCCTCTATGCAGAAATTCTTTCTCATTTTACTTGTTTCTTAACCTGTTCTGGCTGCCAGTTTGGGGTCCAAGGGCTTTATTGCAGATGCTGTCATTTGGTTGGACTGCTGTCTTCCTCCCTACTCACCTTAATGCATCTTCTGCCTGTCTTCCGTATTTTCGGCCCTGCCTTGTGTAGATAAGTTATCTTGATGTTAATAATGGATTTGGGGGTTGCCTTGGGGAATGAAGGTGGCAGGAATGACTAACGGGTCATCATAAAGGCTTATTGACTTAGTACGGCAACACTTAAAACTGCAAGTTTTTCGGAAATTAGGAGTTTTGCCAAATGAGTGACTCCTCATTCAAGGGATTCAGTGAAGTTCTTCAAATATTATGGGCTTTTTTTTCCATGCAGCAAGACCCTATGTACTCTCTCAAACTGGATTTAGTTTCAGTAGCTGGATGCCTGTTTCCTGTGGCATTGCTAAATGTTTCCCAGCAGCTTCAGATAATTAATTAAGTGGGTTTGAGTTATACAGGGATTAATATAAATTATTAATGTGGCCTGTGCAGTAGCTCATATTTTGTTCAGTGTTTATTTTATGGTGTTTTGGTGCTTTATGGAAATTCTCCTGTGTGAGCCTTTATGAGTTCTGGTGACCCACCACTGATGAAGCTAAGTGATGATACAGGAAAAGGGCTCTCCTCTGATACTCAAGCTGCAGATGTTGTAAATGTTGTGTAAGTTATGGTTGAATACTTGTTACCAGCAGTTGCCAGCATCTTGTGTTTGTGACAGGTAGGAGATCACACGTCATGGCAGCAGGTGCTGTGGGACGAGGCAGTCGTGGTGCCCTGTGCTGATGGGCAGGGAGCTGTGGGCCTCTTGCTGCTCTCCTGAAAACTGGCAAATTTATGAAACTGGTGCTTGACTCATCAAACTCATGCCTATCTTTGGCAAGAGAAATGTGGTGAAGGACAATAGCAAGTATCAGATCGAAATGCTATTTATTATGGCACTGTAGATAAAACTGCTGGTGGAGTGGAGCTGGTCCATGGCAGGCTCAAGGCACTCTTTGTCCAGTGTAAACACACTGTGGTTTTGTTCCAGAGCAGCAATTGTCAGAATCTTAATCACAGCTGGATCGCTCTTGGCCTGAAGCAAACAAAGGCAGTTCATGTGGTAGAAGGAGTGTGATGATCTAATTTGTTGGCTTTCATTGTGTTTGGTGAGACAGAATTAGTGTGAAGCATGAAACTTCTCAGAAAAATACTGGATATTAATCTTGTTGGACCTCTTTCCCTAGAAGGGAGAGTTTGTTTTTTGTTCCAACCTGGAGTTGTTCCATCCTAATATTCAGATCAAGATACACAGATTGATTCAGCCACATGGTAGTATGGAAATATACATGGATATTCCTCTTGGAAATGGATGACCTATAAGATATGCATAAGAACTGCCACTGCCTTTCTGTTTCTGTTGGGTGACTACTTGTGTGTAGCTCTTTGACTTGTCTTTAAGAAGCATGGATTTAGTTGCCCTTTATATGTCACTTGTCTTTCCTGTGTCCTGTGAATACTCATATTCTATGTATTGATAAAGGACTGATGAATATTTTTAATAACCTACAAAAATGTTGAAGTCTGATTTTTAAACCCGGTGTTGACAAGGTAACAAATCACAAATAAACTTAAGCTCTCTAGCTTTTACCACATTCCTTGGAGAATGATTGAACCACATTGCTTAATCATTAGCTTCCCTTTTGCTGCATCCTATTGTGCAAGGCCAGGGTAGTCTGATGATTATCATCTCAAGCGTAAGCCAAACGCTTGGCCTGGGCACCCCTCTGATTTTGTAGTCTTTCCTTCTTCTTTCCTCTAAAACAAGAAATACCTTTTTGATGTTCCTCTGGCTTTTGTTGCAGGAAATATGATTGCATGTTCCAAGTGTTGCATGGAGATACAAACAAAATCTCTTTGCTTCACTGGAGTCTGCGTCTTGAGACTTGATTAGGAAAGACAACTGCATGCAGGAATCTTGGAGCCCCTTGTGTTAAGACAACATGTTGATGAAAGTTTCTGATGTAGAAAGATCAGGAGAATTATTTCCTGGATTTCTGTCCAACTTTGTCAGTCTTCCTCAGCTCAGTGGCTAGATACAAAAAACAAAACAACGATTTAATTCCTTGCCTAGTCAGAATCCTTCAGCTGATGATTGTGGACCCTGCTCGGGTATGTGTGGGTCAAGACATTGAGGTAGTTCTGGTGCAAGTTTGCTCACAGGTGCCAGTTTTTTGTTGCCTGTGCTGGTCACCTCATCTCATTTCTGGGGCTCTGGAAGTTACGTGAAGGAACAAAGATAAATGTGTTCTTTCAGCTCTTGAATAAACTTGTCTCTGGAAAATGGTGCCATGAGAGGATGCTTCTGCAGCCCAGAGGGCTCTCTGAATTGTAAGGCTTTCCTTGCTCGCTGGTGCTCAGGAGAGTTGGTAGGCTGAAGCAATGATCTTGAGGAATTAGCTGTAGCCAAGTGGTCTTGCTTTATGGAGGTGCTGGAAGAGCTGTGACAAGCTGCAGGTTCCATCTCTGTGATTAGTAAAATCCAGCCCCATGGTGGATATTAACAGCTTTTCCTCTTACCGTGGTATCGTGGACTCCTCTCCCTTCTCTAGCGAACTCTCTTCCCAGACTGTTCTGCTGCAGACTGCTCCACTGCAGAAAAACTCACAGCTGAAGCCAAAAGCTACCTGTCTGTAGCCTCTCCAGCCGTGGTTGCCCTGAAAGTCCCTGCTCAGTCCACTGCTTTCTTCTTGTCAAATGCCTTATGCTGTCAGGGTGTCGCTGAAAAACGGCAAATGAACTCTCCAACCTGTTGGTTAGGTAAGAAAGCTGACATTCCTTTATTCAGCGTGCTGGGCGCATGGGCATTGCTCCACCTAACATGTGCACCCAGCAGCCTAACAGACCAGGCTATATGCATGAAACCAGTATACGTTCACTGCTTTTCTGTTACATATGCATTACGTGTCCTGAATACATGCATATATGTTAATTATTTCCGTGGATTTATTTGGATATCAGTAGGGGTCTTTTGAGGGTCTTTGGTGGTCATTTGGGAACATCTCATTCCCCAGATTTTCCATTTATGGTTCTGGATCCTCTAATGAATCTTTTCCCCTTGAGAATATCTCAAGTATGTCATCAGGTCACGATGCACTTCGCTTATCATTCTTTGCCCTGGCACTCTATCTTTGTTCTCAAAACTAAGACATCTGCTAGTACATCTTAATCAGTGATACAGGTAAATAAGGAAGCGCTGGCTGGTACAAAACTATTAGTCACAAATGTAGGGAGTTAACACAAAGCCACATTAATCTCTGGCATTTGTACAAAGTACTATATGGTACAAAATGAAGCATTAATCACAGATATAGGGATCAAACACTATTGTGCTAAAGTTGAAAAGAATTTTCCAACATCTTCCCCCACTGCTGCATGGACACCTTTTTAAAGAAATATAATTTGTTCAGTAACAAGGGCAGGAATGCAGAAGGGCTGAGGGATTTTCAGTGGATGAAATATGCCTGCAGAATATGCAGTGTGCTAAAGGCCGAACAAAAAACGTGCAGGAACATTAGGAGTTTGGGGATGGAGTTCACAGGAGGGGGAGGCAGGTAAAGTATGGATGTTTGGATGATACGAAATCTGAACTTTGCACTAGCAGAATTAATGGAGTCCTTATCAATTGAAAGAGCAACTCATCACAACAGAACTCATCTGAGGCTTGACTTTCTTTGGATTGGTATTACGTGACTTTGCTGTTCTCTGCTCCCAGTTTCCCTCGTGCTTGCTTTTCCAGCTATCATCTTCATAATAATACATCCCGTTGTTTTCCCTCCTTACAAAATTTCTTGGGCGGAGATAGGAAACATAAAACCATAAAAGTGGCTAGCAGGCTTTTTTGCCACACATCTTCATGTCATGTCTCACATCTGTTATCTGAACTTGTGCAAAGGCCGTCGTGTATTTTGGCATGTAACCTCATAGCAGCCCACAGCTTCCTCACAAGGGGAGGTGGAGGGGCAGGCATTGATCTCTCCTCTCTGGTGACCAGTGACAGGACCTGAAGGAATGGCATGAAGCACTGTCAGGGGAGGTTTAGATTGGATATTAGGAAAAGGTTCTTCACCCAGAGGGTAGTTGGGCACTGGAACAGGCTCCCTAGGGAAGTGGTCACAGCACCAGCCTGACAGAGTTCAGGAGGCATTTACACAATGCTGTCAAGCACATGGTGTGATCCTTGGGGCTGTCCTGTCTGGCACCAGGAGTTGGACTCCCTGTGGATCCCTTCCAACTCAGGATGTTCTATGAGTATACGAACATGATGGACTGTGGTTCTGCATTTTTAGATGCTGTAGTAATGCAAGTGATGTCTAAGCAAACTTACAGGTCAAGGCTGAAGAGATTTGTTCGCATCAGGATTATCTGTTTAGTTACCTACAGCAACAAATATTTTTTTATCATCTAGCAACAGCAACACTTTAGAAAGCTCCCAACCCCAAGTATCTTTGCAGCTTTGTGTCTGAATACTTCTTTCATTTACCAGTGGAAGAGGAAGAAGAACAACCTTTCCTGCAGCCAACCTCCCCTGCCTCTTTTTCTCATCCAGTCTTCAAGACTGGTGTTGACTGATGAACTCTCAAAATTGTAATAGCCATTGTCTTGAATTGCAAACTGGCATTTACTCCAACTATAAATGGAGGAAAAATCGTAATTGAAGCATCTTTCAGAAGTATCAGTTCAAGGAGTCAGGGGGGAAGAGCTTTGTGATTTCTTTCACATCAAAGGCAGGCTTTTTGGAGACTACATCAGAGTTACTCTTAATGCTTTACTTAGTTCCCTCAGCCCATTTGATGATGGATAAGGGGGAGATGGAATAGTTTGTGTTTACACACAAAACCCCTGAAAATGAGCTTCAAGTTATACAGCAAGTAGTCCGTTTCCAGCTGTGGAATACAGGTTCAGCACACATCTGCTAGAGCAGTCTCCTCTTCTGTTCACAGGCTGTCTCCCAACACCATGGTGACCCCCCACAAGAAGAGCATGCTGGGGAATGGGAACTATGATGTGAACGTGATTATGGCAGCACTTCAGACCAAAGGCTATGAGGCGGTTTGGTGGGATAAGCGCAGGTACTGAGAAGTTGAGTAATTCTGGAGGCAGCTGCTGTTTGTAAAAATGAGAAAGATATTGAAGTGAAAGCACCAGAACATAATCTTGTTGATGTCTTGTGTTCTGCGCTCTTTCAGGGATGTTAATGCCATTGCCCTGTCTAACGTGATGGGCTTCATCATGAATCTGCCCTCCAGCCTTTGCTGGGGCCCCTTGAAGCTCCCCCTCAAGCGACAGCACTGGATCTGTGTCCGGGAGGTGGGAGGCACCTACTACAACCTCGACTCCAAGCTCAAGGTGCCCGAGTGGATTGGAGGTGAAAGTGAGCTCAGGTAGGATTTCCTCAAATCCTCCCCTGTTGAAGGTAAGAAATCTGTCCTTAAAGAGTTGGCGATTGAAACATGTACGGCTGGCCTTCAGTAGTAAAAATTTGAGAGTAATAAGGTTCTTGTGCCTCCACTTGGATTTATTCCCCGTTTGTGCAAAGCTAGGGAAATGCTTTTGGCAGTGGTGTCTCTGTGAGCTCAGGAGAGCTTGACTTGGCCTCTTACGTGTCTGGCTCTGTCAGTGGTGAAGGTAGAGGCCACCTCTGGTATTACTGGGTGACACCTGCAACAAGATATGCTGTTCCCTGCTCCCTCCTCAGACATGAGAGTATCAGCAATCTTTGCCTCTTTAGTAACAATCTGAATGTTTCCAATAAAAGGCTTTCCAAACTAAAAGTGCAGCCTTATCCCTGACAGCGGTGAGAGCTGTTTATTAGGAATCACTTTTCCTATGTAAGCATGCGCCGCCCTTCTGGCTTGGCTTGCTTTCCCTCTTCAGTTTTAACACGAGATGGTCATTGTAAATACTTCGTAAAGTTTCACCTTCTCTCGATTGCTGTTTAGCTTCCATTCCATCGTGCTGCAGCTTTGCTGCCTTGACTAGACTTGTTCTGAGATAGGGATAGCACATGTGCAGTATTTGCAGAGCCAGCCATGCCATTGAAGTTTTGGTAAATTTCTGGGGTAAAGTAACTCTCTTACGAAACTACTGTGCCGAGGTTCTGATGGATTTTATCCTAGATGTATTGTTCTTTAGCAGTAAATAAGGGCTTTCTCTACTGGGAGTTTTGGAAACCTGGACCAAAAGATATTGGAGAAAACATTGATTTTTCATATTTATTGGAAGAAATCCAAGTTTGGTATTAGAAAAAGCTTAGGTGCAGGAAGGAGCTTAAAAAACATGTCCAATGACCAGGTGGTACACTGCTGCTAAGGACATCTAAATGATGAGGTGTTCTTTTTCTACAAGAAAAAGATTTTTCCCAGATTTGTTAGAATTATTTTAAGTTACAGCAGGATTCTTGATCTTGGAAATATGAAGAAACTGAACTTGGTTTTAATTCTGTTTTTGCTACCTTGGAAAGTAGGAAAGTGGCATCTGTATAAACTCATCTCTGCTGAGGTTAAGATAATGTCTGTCTGATTCTGAGAATTTTCTGGGTAGAGATGGTTGAATCTATTGGGGCAAGTTTAATATTTGTTTGTAGGTTTTTTCTGTCATAAAATAACTAGACAGTGGGGGTTTTCCCCCATTTCTTGTCACATCTGAATAGTTAGTTGCATTTAGTTGTTGCAGATGACAAAGTTCTACATTCAGTAGCACTTGTTTCTATTTCTCTTTACGATAGGAAATTTTTGAAACACCAGCTGAGAGGAAAGAACTGTGAACTCCTATTGGTAGTGCCAGAGGAGGTGGAAGCACATCAGACCTGGAGAGCTGACGTGTGACCTGGGCCGACTCTGTCCTCCCACTACAGTTCTTCCCCTTTACCAAACTCCTGATGTCCTAAAACCTGGATAATGGGTGCCCCGACTCTTCTCGTCTGGAATTTCCTTTGTTAGGCTCTTCTCTTCCTTCCTTGGTGCAATAGGGCAATGGTGCAGGACACTGCGGGTAGTGGGTAGGGAAGAACTGAAGGCAGAGTGGAGGAAACTGGAAGCCAATCACTTTAATTGCAAGGTGGATGAGCTGCAGTGCCCTTTGGCCAGCTGGAAGGCATTGCGCTCTTGAAAAACTGGGCCGGGGGAAAGGGTGCCTGGAAACCTCTGGCTTCCCTTTCCCCCTGGTTCAAGGCTGCGTGTGGTGGGACGCTGCTCCCTCCAGGGCTTGTCAGGAAGGAGCAGGGGCTGAGCACGCTGCCACCTCTTTACAGTTCTCTCCCTCCAAAACAAGTTGTCGTGAAGACATTTGCAATTCCTAAGGGTCTCTCAGGACACTCAAAACACTAGGAATGGTACGGTGCTCAGCATGACCCTCTGCTTCTTAGGGCTGGTTTGTGCCAGGAATTAGGAAACAATAATAAAACCAGTGTCATCTTCCAAGAAATTCTTCGGGTAGCTAGAGGATTCTTCCCCAGGGTCTCCAAGGATTTATGTATGTGGTGAGCGGTTGTTTGGCAGTGTGTGTCTGGCTAAAGTGACGTGGAAACAGCAAGCACAGGCTGACTGAGGAGTATCAAGTTTCTGGACTGGAGAGAGGCTACAGTCTGCTTGGGTTTCTTTGTGCTATGGTGGGGGTTTTTTTACTATTTTTTAACAGTTATTTTGGTTTTCTGCATGGTCACCCAGTAGTTTAGGGGCTCCTTGGAGAGAGGAATAAAGCTGAAGAGGTTTTCAAAGAATTCTCTTTTATTTTCCTCTCTCCAGAAGTCTAGCCCACAGTCATGGATGTCATATGACATGAAAGAGGTCAAGTTATAAAATAAAAATGGGCTGAGGAGGGAAGCCTTTATAGCAGTCAGTTTTGCCCTTTTATTGCTACCAGCCGCTGGTGTGGGAGCTGCAGAGGGTCCACCAGGACTTGGAGGCATTGGAGACACCCTGGCTTGGTAGTTGAACCAACCTCTCATTTAGCGTTGGCCAACAAACATTCCATTAATGGGTGAATTGCTTTTTCCTGCCTTCCATGGGGAAGAGAGACTAGACATGGAGACACTAAGAGGAATCTGCACCGGCTGTTTCCCAGTCACTCAGGCGAGCTGTAGCTCAGCCATGCCTTCCATGGCAGGAGGAGGAAATGCTGAATTTGGAACCGACTTCGTTGTGTTTTGCGCTTCCTGGCTGAGCTGCTGTTTGCTTCCATCTTTACACGTCTTGGTTGAACAGCAACCTCTGGGACCTGATGGAGCTCGAAGGATCCTGTTCCATCATGCAGGAAACTTTCATTACTGATGTTTGAGCTGGTGAAAGGAGGGCTTGTAACAGACCTTTTCTCAGTTATATTTCTCTTCAGAGCTCTGCAAACGCATGAGCAGGTGCTCAAACCTGAGAGACCACCAAAATGGCACCGTCCCAACAGAGCAGACAGGCCGCATGAGGACGGGACGATGGTGTTTGCTGACCTCCGGACATCTGGCAGGCACTCTTTTGCAGTCCTTTGAGCACAGCCTCCCACAGTCAAGGGCAAATGGCTCTTACGTTTTAAAAAGTCCTATTTCGTAACACATTCCAATGACCAATACCAGCTGGCAGAGTTTTTAAACACTTTTCCAGGCAGGATGTTCAGCCTGCAGGCATTCTGCTCCTGACTTGAAGCCATTTCTTCAAGAGGGGAAAATATAAATCTCAACAGCAACATTTTCTATGCTGATTGAAGTTGCACTTTGGAGAAAAACCCTGTTTGCATGGAAACTGCAAGCCAATGGATCAGTGCACAATATGCAAAGATGTTTTAAAATACTTTGGGGCTGCTTTCCTCTCCTTGTATGTCAGCTGCTTTCCCAGGGGAGAAACAGTGTGATCCAGCTGCTCAGGTAAAGGGAAAGTGTATGATCACATCCCCGGGGGAGGTGAGGCTGCTGTGCCCGAGGGTGGGTGAGCTGGTCCAGTCCCACTGCTCGGGAGTGAGGAAGCCCCTCTTTGTTTTCTTGCTTGTTTGGTTTTGTTAGAGCCTTGTCTTGGGTTTGTTTACAGAGATGTATTTTGTTTAACCAAATATTAAAAATGGAAAAAAAAAAGTTTCCATATAAATGTCCTATCACTTCTGTATGTTCAATTGAATTGTTCTGTAACAAAGTATGTAAAGGATAAATAAATTTTTTTTCTTTGGTTATAAAACCACCACCTTTCTGTGAGTTAAGAACCTTGAACCAACCTCACTGGTGCTGAGGTAGGATCACCTCCCTGAGAATTCCCTTAAGCCATGCAAAGCTTCCCCACCCCTCTGAAGGTGACAGCCACGTCGGTCCCTTCCACACTGCCAGGCTGTGCATGAAACGGAGAGATCCCTACCCAGAAATCCCCCAACAGCTCTGAAAGAACTGAGCCTCCCTCAAGGACATCTATTAAAACCACACTGCTCAGGTTGGATTTATTTAATATTCCATACAAAAAAATACGCAGCTGATGTCTGTTCTACTTTATGAGGCAGAGGATCTGCGTGGATGTGATCGTCTCAAACCTGGCCTGCTGCTCCCTCGGTTCTCACACACACACAGCTGCAGTGGAAGTGTTTCTGCAGACGCATCTTCCCAAAGAGTATTTTCCATGGGGTATTGATTGCCACTGGCACCCCTCCTTCCTCTGCTGGGAAAGTCACGCTTCCTGCCACCACTGTCCTTCAGCTCCAAATCAGGCAGGAAAGCATTTGTTCTGTCTGACTGCTGCTTTTCAAAGCCTGACCCGTGCCCCAGGGTGTTTCATAGGGGCAAGAAGCTGGCAGAGGAGCTCCCCCGGTCCAAGTCTGTAACTGGTTATGGCATACTGATTGAATAAAAGGAAATACTCATGATTTCTAAAGGAGAGGGGGATGCAGACAGGAGCCATCATCAGGTCCAGAGGGGAGCTTCCCTCCCTCGTTATGAACAGGTCAATGTCCCAAAGGAGAACCAAAAATAAAAAGAAAAAAATGCCCTGGCCCACCAAATCAACAGTTCAATGTATCATAATCACAAGGTCTTCCCACTTGATATGAATCCAACTCAGTTTCCTCAAATTAGATTTTTCCAGACAACGGAGGCAGGGCCCCTGGCATTCCCCCTGAGAGCCCCGTGTTGGGTCCGAGGAGGATCTGGAAAGAAAACAATTGGTTGACGGTTTCAAGGACACAAGACGCCTTCCCATGCTGTCCCCCCTCCCACAGGTATTTGTGGCACTTCGCAGCACCAGTCCTGTGCCTGCTGCAACAGCCAAGGTCAGTGCCTGACCACAGCCCTATTTCAGCCCCTCACAGCATTATTTCAGCTGGTGAAAGCCGGTTTGTGCTTGCCAGGGATTGCAGCCAGCCTGACACTGGGAATCAGCAGGATTGACCCATCAGAACATCCAGCCAGAGAATCTGGTGGGATGAGTGAGGCCACAGCGTACAACAGACTGCATCCTTCCTCCCAAGCTCCCTCAGCAGCTGCTCACTGCGGGAGGTGCAGGCACTGCCAGCCAACTCTGCAGGGCCGGGAGAGAGGGCTGGGCTCTCCTGCCTCACCTGTCGCTGCTGCAGCTGCTGCTGTTGCTCCATCTGCAGTTTTTCCGTTTCAAAGACGACAGGAAGAACCAAAATCATGAAGGAGGTGGTCCCAATCCACAGAGCTGCCCTAGAGAATCTACCAAGGAAAAAGAACCCTAAGAATCAGTTCTTCAGCCGCTTCTTATGGGCACAGTCCCGTGCTTCCCTTCCGTGCCTCAACCATAAACCTGCCTCCAAATCCAACCCCGAGCTCCGGGCTGTCCCCTTATCCCCGCCCTTCCCATGCCGCCCATAAACAAAAAACGTGTCTCTGCCGCTCCCCGCAGGCCCCGCACTGCGCTACCAGCGGCCAAAGCCACCGCGAAAGCCGGCGGAGCCGCCCCGCGCCCCCGCTCCGCCCGCCCGGCCCGCTCCGAGGGGCTCCCGCCCGGCCCGCCGCCCCCTCACCTGTACATCTTCTGCGCTACCGTCAGCGACAGGTCGAATGTAGCCCCGGCCGCCGATCGGACGCTCTCGGGGAACATCTCCGTGAGTCCCCACAGCCGCTCCGCCAGCGTCTCGTCCAGCTGCGGGCGGCACCACCATGTCAGGCCCCGCCGCACGGCCCTGCGCGCCCCGCGGGGTAACCGCGCCCGCCTAGCCTTCCCCGCCGCCCGCCCCGATACCTCCTCGTCGTCCTCCTCCTCCTTCTCGAGCTCGTCCTCCAGCTCCTCGGCCTTGCCCGCGCCGCCCTTGGGCAGCAGCTCCTCCGGGGACAGGGACGCCGCGGCCGCCATCGCCACCAGACAGGACGGAAGGAGCGGCGGCCAGAGCGCCGCCGGAAGCGCGGCGGCCCTCCCACCGCCCAGACCGACGGAGGCAGCGGCCCCTGGCGGCCCGGAGGAGCACCGGCCGCCCCTCCGCCCCGGCCCCCGCAGCACAGCGCGACGCGTTACAAACACCCTCAGAACCGGGTTTTAATTGCAAGGTTTTATGTAAAATATGCAAAACTCTCGAGAACGAGCAACTCCAGCATCCTGCTCGCCCAAGGCAGACGGTGAGGTTTGTACAAGCACCCGCGGGCTCCCCAGGGGGAGCGGGCAGAGGTCTCCCCGCTTCGGTAAGCGGAGAAGGCGAGGGGGAGCCCTCATGGAGACGGATCTTCTCCACCGCCCGCTGTCCGGCTGCCTTAGAGAAGAGGGTACCTATACCGGGCTGCGGTGAGGAAACGTAGCAATGTAAAGTGCTCTGAGGAAAATCGTGTTAATTAACAGCGCTGTGGTGCCAAACCAGCCATTAGCAGTACCCACGGCACCACACAACGCTGGCGGCATCTCGGCACTTGCGGTCCCGTGAAACAAAGTACCTCCACACAGTACCAACATGGCTGGGAGGCCCAAGCCAGCCCCAGCATCCCGTGGGCCAAGACCCAGAACCAGCCTGGCCACCTCTTGTTCACTTCTTCCTCCGGCTGTGCTGCTTCAGCTCCTCCAGCTCCTTCTCCATCAGGTGGGACTCGGCAGTGGTCTCAGAGAGCTGGAACGCACAGCAAACAACAACAGGAGTGAGTTAAAAGCTCGTGAAGCTTTTCCAACTTCACAGCACAACCAAGATTTACAGCCACAAGCCAGGACCTGCAGGACGGAATTTGTTCCTGTTGGGCAAGGGGGAAGCTGCCATGTCACACTTCACTGAGATCGCCTGGAAAACCTGGAGAGCAGCTAGGGCTTCTGCTAAGTGTTCCAGCCACAAAAGCCACTTCCCAGTTTTAAAACATGTGAAGAGTAAGGAAAGAAAACATTTGTTCAGACTGACATAAAGGCTAAATCACTTATTAACTGAGAATAGATGTGTGTTCTATTTCACTGAATGTCTCTCCAGATTTTAAGCATGAAGGCTGTGCTCTATGGGTAAGGTTGAATTTTGGTTTATTGACTGGAAATTCTTTCATCCACAGGTTTACACACAGAACAGATGTCACACCCCTCACGACAGCAGATGGAAGCTTTAATCTTCTGTGACCAGAAAGGATGGCTGTAACTCAGTTTTATAGTTAGGGCAGGGGACAGAGTGGCAAGAGAAATGCCATATTCCGTGCAGAAAGGGAAACAAGAGACATGGCACTTGCACGGGCTTCTCTCTCCTCAGTCACAGTGTTCACAGCAAGCTCTGATGTGGGGAGAACCTTCCCCTCTTCTCACAGAGGGGATCAGGCTTTACTCCCACAGTCGCTTTGCCATTACACCTGTGCTGCACGGCAGCGTAAAGCACAAAGTGGGGGGCAGTGAGAGCAGCCTTCTTCAGGGGACCCAGCACCCTTTGCTCAGGCATCCCCACTGCTATGGGCAGGCAGGAGTTGGGCAAAGGCTCACCATGTCCAGCAGAATATCCACTTTCAGCCGAAGTAGGTTGTTTTCTTCCTCTAGCTGCTGGTTTCGTTTGCGCAAGCGCTGCAGTTCCCTGCGATCCCCCAGGAAGCTTCCTGATTCTTGGAGGAAAGAAGGAGGTCAAAATACAGATTGTCAGCCACCCGTGGCTACTTCAGACCAGAGCAAGCTGAGCTGCACTCTACCTGACACCCAGTGGCCATTTTCAAACTTCAGGCTCTGGCCAGCAAGGTTCATTGTGGGGGTGCCGTATTCCAGGCCCAGCTCAACCTCACGGGTGGATCTATCCAGCTGCAGGGACAAGATCACACTCAGCGTTTCACAGAATTCCAGAGCCCTCCCATTTCTTAGTGACTGGCGTTCCAGTGGAAGATGCTGGTCCAAATGGCCCTGGAGCCTGGAATCCTACTTTGGTCATGGACTGCTGCAGTAGAGGACTGGCTTCTCTCACTGCCATCCCTGCACTTTCTCCCACCCACACACTCATCTCCCTGCACTTGGAGACCACTGGTGACACAGTTCTGGACTGCAGGTGGGGTGATGATGATTCTTGCCTGAGCTATTCCATTTCTAGCTTCGTGTATAGTCACCAGTAATCAGGAATGGTGCTGCACCGCAGGAAGAAAGCAGCACGGTTGGAATAATAGAATACAGTGAGTTGGAAAGAACCCACAAGGATCATTGAGTCCAGCTCCTGGCCCTGCACAGGACCATCCCCAAGAGCTGTGTGCCTGAGAGTATTGTCCAAACACTTCCAGAACTCTGTCAAGCTTGGTGCTGTGACTACTGCCCTGGGAAGTCTGTTCCAGAGCCCAACCACCCTCTGGGTGAAGAACCTTTTCCTGCCCCAGAAGCAGCTGGGAGTTCTTGTAAGGATTATGGCACTCACAGCAGGAGCCGCCCACCCCTGCCACCAAGGCAGCACTCCTGCAGCAAACCGCAGGTGCTGGGACTCACCAGGTGCAGGTTGGACAGCGAGGCCCACTTTCTGGGGGGGGTCTTCTTCGGGCTGAAGGAGTTCCCAAAGAGAGGCATCGCACGCTGCTGGCCAGGCCTACGGCGGGCTCCTGAAGGAGCAGGAGAGACACAACCGGTCTGAGGCTGTGGGTCAAGACCAGTGATGTGACAAGGCGGCCGCTCTCCCCAAGCAGAGTCCCCCGGCTCTCAGGCCAAGATGGCGATTTTGGAGTGGGGAGGGGTCTTGGCCGCCTCCCCG
>VZTF01002165.1:307479-404713 GCA_013397755.1 Cnemophilus loriae
CGGTGCCCCCCGCCCCCGGCCGGTACCCCCAGCGCCACGCGGCCCGGCACCTCGGGGGGGGCACGGGCCGTACCACCCTACGGGCGCGCCGAGGAGCTGCAAGGGGAGCACCGCGGGGCGCTACTCCCCGCACGGGCCACCACCGGGATGCTCCTTTGTTCTGTTTTCCCTCCCGGCATCTCACTGGCGAAAGCAGCGGGCTCGGCAAGATCGGAGACGATGAAGAGCACCCCCCTGCCCCCATCCCCCCCGCGCCGCAGTGGTAGGGTCAGCCCCGCGGTGCGGGGGCGGTTGGGCCGGGCTGTTCCATCGCGTTTCGCCTTAATTCCGGGGGGGGCCGCACCTCTCCGTCGGGCCACGCCCGCTCCCGGCGCTCGCCGTCCGCCGCCGGGGGGATCCGCCGCGTGTCCCGGGAGCGGTTTGCGGCCGCCGCGTTGCCGTGGCGACGGGATCCGCGGCTCCGCTCCGCCTCCTGCGCTGGAGGGAGCCGGGGGCGGAGTGCCGGGCGGCGGGCTTGGGGGTCGGGCTCTGCTCGCGGGCGGGCTGCGTCGAACTGGTGCCGTGCTGACCGCGCTGTCCTTAACACGTTCCCTAAAATGCTCGAATCGCTTGGAAGAGTTTTTAAAATCGTGTTTGGTGGGGATTGTTTATTTTTTCAGATAAATAACTAAACGCCATGAGGCAGAGAACCCCTCCTTGCTTGGGAACATGGGAGAAGAAGTGGAGGAGGGCTGGGGTCCTGGACTGCGTGGGTTGAGGGGATGATGGGTGAGGAGGAGCTGGAGAGAGGAGAATCACACAGAACCGCAGGATCAGTCAGGTTGGAAAAGATCTCTGAGATCATCAAGTCCTGTCTTTGACCGAACACCGCCATGTGAACGGGATCGTGACACTAAGTGCCACGTCCAGTCTTTTCTCAAACACCTCCAGGGACAGTGACTGCACAGCAGCAGCTCCTCAAACGCCTTCCTTTGAAGCAGTCCCAGCACCCTGATTTCGTGGTCACATTGCAAAGTCCTCTCTTTCAGCACATGGTGGAATAAATTTAGATTCATTGTGTTACTTGCTGGCTTGTATTCCATGGGAGGTGGCAGTGGCAGTTGGTTTGGATAATATTTTGAATGAATGGCACGGGTATGTAACACGTATCACCAGCACCTTTTTATGTTACAGAGGCAAAATCCCACTCCTAAACTATAAAATAATTCTCTAGCATGTTAGAATAGTGATCTGAAGTTACTTGCTTCATTGTTAAAAAAGCTTATGTTGAGGACTTCCTGGGGCTTTCATGAAAAATTTTGGATTAATGAGATACTAAGATGCTGACTTTAGTGAAAAGGGAACAATAAAGACAAGGGGAAAAAAAGAAGGGGGCAGGCAGATAAAAGGAGGAGAAAAGAAGAGAATCACCAACATTTTGATTTGGTTTGTACATATATTAATACTCCAGGAAAAAAAAAAATATCTAACAGTCTTTCATTCCCAGAGTGCTTAATTGGCACCCTGCCTTAAGTGAACCAGAAAATTGCTCGCTTGGAATGAGAATTGGAAACATAGCACAGTTAAACCCGGTGACTTGAGACAAGAAAAATCTCAATGCAGCATCTTTTGGTAGTCCAGTTAACCAATTTCTGGTTCTTGCAGGACACATGCTATAAAAACTGTTGCCTTCTGACTCAGTGTACCAGAGTCTGTGCACTGGAAAGCAGTGATTTCTGCAATAAGAGAAGTCATTATAATGGGGTGTGGGGGTGAAGTCAACACCCTTAAAAGTAGAATAAAAACTCGCTGTTCGGAGCAACATATTTGTGAAGTAGTTGTGGCTTCTATCACCATTTAACACCCATATGTGTGTGCATATAGTGGAAAAGAAAGACGAAAAACAGGTCCAGATAAATGAGGGTGAGAACTTTGGAAGAAAAGCTGAGGGAATGCAGAATTGCAATTTTGAAATGAAAAAAATAAAGGCAGCTCACCTGTGTGCTTATAAGAGCCAAAGGCCATACAGGACAGTGAGGGACTGAGCTCTGAACACTCACTTTGGTTGGGTTTTTTTTTCAGTAATGTTCACCTTCCTAGAAGAAACCTGTATGTTTCAGCACAGTTGCTTGAGTTCTCCTTGCACTGAGCAGGATGAGTATTGTAGTAATACATTGTAATTATTGTAAAACTGAACTGTCTCATGCATCTAGGGTCTCAGAGTGATTCTCTGACTGCCTCTTCCTGTGGAGCAGAGACCTGGAAAAAGCCGGGCAGCCCATCCCCACTGCCTTGGCACGTGAGGTGAATGCTTCCTTCTGTGCCTGGTTGCTGTGCCCACAGTGGGTAATACCTGTGTGAGTGGCCTCATAGTTGGTAGGGCTTGTCAGCAAGAGTTCAGAAAGCTTCCCCTGGAGGCTAAGTGAAGGAGGTTCAGTGTCTGATTTCTGCTGTGGTTTGCTTCAGGAATCTTTCTTCTTCTGCATGGTTTGACTAAATTTCATTTCTTGACAGACTCCATTTCCTTGAAAAATGCTGTGGAATTTCCTCACTGCACCAACCTCCCAGGGTATTTTGGCAGCAGCTTTTCATCATTGTTTCTCCACCTACATCAGGTAGATACCGAGACAAGGACTGACTGTTGCTGTTTCTAGCATTGTCTCTCAGTATATTGCAAATACGTACATATATATATTTATATATAGTTTGACATATGATTTTCAGCTATGTTGAAAGCATTGTGGTGTAGTAGTGTGCATCCTTCTGTTTCTGTCACTCTGTGGGGAAAAGAACACTTAGCACACACTCTTCCTCCCAGGACAATAACTACAGAGATCACTTAGGAACTGCAAAAGCCCATTAAATGGTGAAGAACCTGTGTGTTACAGTCACTGTGTAAGGAAGCTGCCTATGTTCCCAGGAAGACATCTTTGGGAATGCTGGCAGAAGGCTGAGAGATTGACAGGATGAAGATAGGGCTGTAGCACATGGCAGTGTGGAAATTTTGGAATAGACCCAAGCTGTTCTTGGTAGCCTAATTTGGAGCATCTTCTTCAGCTTTTTTGGCTCACAAGTGATAGAGAATCTATAGCTTAGATGTTCTCAGAGCTGCTTTTAACTCCATAGTGTTCCTCTTGCCTTTTTTCACGTACACTGAGGGATTATTATTGTTCTCTGTTATATCAATAATTACAGGGAAACCCCACTGACTGGTGAATTCAGTAAACTTACTCTAGGCTTAGTCCGACATCAAAGAGAATATTTATTTTAGTTATTGAATTGAAACTTGCTACATTGCCTGGTGGGCTAAATGAGACCGAGTTTAAAACCTGTAAAATAAAACTTTTTTGGCACATTGAAATTAATTCCCTGCCCAATTAAATTTTTCAGCAGTGAGGTAATTCTTGTTGGCTCAGTGCTGTGCAGTTAATGATGTCCCTTCTTTTAGAATCCTAGATATTAAATACCTCACCTATATTTTATTGACAAAGCCAGCACTTCTTTTTCTCTCTCTGTTTCTTTACTTCTTTATAGCTAACTCAAGAGATAAAAGAACAGCCGTTTCACTGCTTTGTAAAGAAATGTGCTTTCCTCCCGCTTGACTGTCACAGATTTCACCACCAGGAGGCCCTCATTCCAGTGCTTATAGCTAGGCAAAGAGAACACAAGGACAGTGAAGAGAAGTGGAGAAACACATCCGCATGAGAGTAATCCGAAATTAATACTTACCCTCTAAACTGAGATTTTCGCAGTACTGTGCAGGCATCTATTAATTAATTGTTGCAGGTATCCTGATATCCAACTATTATGGATGCCATGACTTTTGGAGATAATGGAGTGTCTGTCACAGGTGGTACCCTTCATTCAATAGCCGAGTGATAGCCAGGAAAGTTCATGCCTCTGTCTTCTGGATAGATCTTAATAACTTAAATAAAATAATAAAATGCAGTAAAGCACAGGTTATATTTCTCATCCCTCATGTGTGCCCTCTATCACCCAACAAATATGCCTTCACCTACTTTGCCTCTGCCTTCTCCCTTTTACTTACTTATTCACAAGTTCTTAATTTTCTTTCACTTTTCACAGCTGGCTTTTATCGTCTCCTGAAAGTTCTAAATATCTGCACTAACACTCTTTCTGGTTGTTCTATTTTGCTAACCAGACCTTTAAAGAAAGGGGGAAGGAGAAATGTTTTCATCCTTATTTTTTACCAAATCACGTACTTCTTCCCTACTGGCTTTTCAAAGCTGCAGTCGTTACTTTGGCTGAAATGCAGTTTGTTATTCAAAAGAACACAGTGTACATGATCTCTTAACTAAAAAGTATATAGAGTTGTCATTATTTTTTTCCTTAAATCCTATTTTTTTTCTCTTCACTGCTGAGTCAAGCCATGTATATCTGCTTCTGTGCTTGTTTCCCACGGTCATGTTTCAGCACTGATGAGTCCAAGACGTAGCTTTGCAATGCAATTTCTGAATAGATGATAGGCGAGAATAGTTTTGCTCCTGTCAGGAAATGCAGCTCCTGCAAGCTGTAAGGCTGCAAACTGAGTTACCCCTTGTCTTTCAAGCTCAGTTCCTGCTCTCCTTCCCTGAATTCACACATACATACTACATGTTTACATTTGTTTACTTGAGCCTCTCTAATATGTACTAACGTGGAAAACATGTATCCTCTGCTCTAAGAAGCAGAAAAAGTGTAAATGAAGCCATGCATGAAATATAGAATGTCCCCAGCCCTCTGAGGAGGTTTTCCAATCATTGCTCACCATTCTGGCCACACTGTTCACCTGAAAGAGTTTGCACAAATATGCAGGCAGTTGAGCTACTCGCATGCTCTGCAAAGAATCCACTGCTTCCCTGACAGAGTTTGCCATGAGGCTGTCCTTGGTGACTGGGAGACCAAAGGTTCAGAGAACATATGCAGCCCACATAGCAGTGAAAGCTTGTGTGAAGCTCTATTCCACTCTGTTCCTATTACCTGGCTAATCTTTGCTTGCATCCACATCTATATTTCATTCTTCTCTTTGTCTCTTACTTTCATAGTCATCTGTTTCCATGGCTCACTTAAGATGTCCTTCCCAGATAATGATGAAATATTAAACCTCCAGTCTGTACATTCCTGATGAGCAGATTCAGGGACAGGGAATACCAGGGGAAGGGTCTCAAGCATCTCTCTGTATGGATTGGTTTTTGGTGCTGTTGTAACCCTTCACCCCTGGCAGCTGCTGGAGACAAGATGCTCGGCCTTTGGATTGCGCTGCTGTGTTGTTTATAAGGGAGAGCAGACAGGGCCTGCATTCTAAATTCCATTCCAAGCTGATTTCATCTCAGGCCTCAGATGAGCATCAACTGTGCTTTGCCTGTACAAACAAGCACACTTGTGTACTCATGAACTGCATCATGAGATACGGTGAAGCTCAGTGTGTATAGCATGCTATGAAAATGGGAGAGAAGTGCTAAGTATTCTTTCCTCCTTCATGTTCTTTCTCCATTCCTCCTATACCTTCACTTAGGCACACTATCAGCTCCAAGAATATTCCCAGTTGGAACCAGAAAAATTCAAGATGAACAAACTGCTGTCACCAAAGGGAGAGTCGTAAGAATGCTGAGGGGTAAGCATTCTCCCTAGACCCTGCTAATCAAAATAAGAATTTTGTATCCAACCCTGGTGGTCATTTCTCCCCCCAGGATGCCTTGATCTTTGGTCTTACTCTACACTAATTCTTTGTGTTAGAAAGTTATGCCTGTGGATGGCCTCTTATCAACTGCAAAAATTGGAAGTAACGTGGTCTTTAGAGGATGTGGTGTCTGCAACAACATGACAATGGACTGTGTGGCCCAGAAAGCCCTTTTGGGTATCTGCTGCCAGCTCATATGCAGATAAGTTGCTTTTCAGTCTTTTGAGGAATGCAGATGACAGCTCACCAATGGTCTGCACTACTCCAGGATGCCAATTTAGAACCCATTCCTATGAGACCTGTGAAGGCCAGGTACAGTAGTATTTACAGCAATAAATGGGAGATCTGGTTGGCTTTGGTCTTCTGTCCTAGTTCTGTGTTGTTCCCTGGGGTAGCAAGAGATGCAAATATGAGAAATATTAGGACCACGTAGAAGGTGATCTTGGTAGCTCAACAGCTGCCATACAAGTACCTGCACAGTGTCAAGTGTGTTCAGCAGCAGTAAAGCTCATTGGTTCACAAGGGAAAGCGAACCCTGAAAATATAAATTTTGAATTTGCACTAAATGCCCAAGCAAAATGAGCCTTAATGGAGGGTGCTCTCTCTCTGCATAAACTGAAAATAAAACATAAACTAAGTCTTGGATTCTAAACTTAGGAACCGTGTTTTTCATTCTCCTTCCCTTCCCCAGATTCCTTCAAGATGACAAGCAGTTCAGAGAAGACTGGTAAGACTGGTAGGAATGCAGGATAAAAATATATTCACAAATATGTGCGTCCAGCAAGTGGATGTGTCACAGAAGCTCAGGCTTTCATTAAAAGTATTCATTGCTCTTAAGGAAACTTTCCTTGTCTGACCATCCAGAAGCCACTTTGTCAGTCATACTGGGACTGAAGCCCTTTCTCAGCGGGCAGCTCCAGTGACCCAGCGGGTGCTTCGCTTGACTCCCTACACCCCCACACTCACACAGTCAGACCAGGTTTCCTTACTGGCTCGAGCTGGGATTTCCCTTAGCAGAGTCTCAGACATCTGAATCCTTAAAATAATTTAATCATGGTGCAACAAAAAAAGAGCAGCTCGAGCTGGGTGCCTTCAAGGAGGGACCCCAAAGAAAGCCCTGTGTTTTTACACCCTCCCAGTCTGTATGTGACAAAGTCCTGGCTCTTCCTGCTGAGTCCTTGGCTCCTGCTGTGTCTCAGTGTCTGGTCACCTGGCTGTGCCAGAGGTCCCGTGCCCTCTGTTGTGCCAAGGGTCAGTGCCAGTTCCTGACCTCTTGCCTGGGGCTCTCACCACCCAGAGCTCAACCTGCGGCTGCCACTGCAGCTGCACAGCAAGTTACCTGCACTGAATGTGTTCCTCAACACTCTTCATCTTGTCACTATAACTGACAAGTTTGTCAGTTTGGGTTTGTTGGATTTTTGGGAGGGTTTTTTTTGATCAGTTTGTCAGATGACATGAAACAGGAGTTGTTCTGTAACCATTCAGAAAGACTTGCTTGAAGTACTCAGCAGATATTCTTTCACCCTAATTTCAAACGCATGCCCACAAGCACCTTTTGCACCTCCTCTGCCGTTCAGGGATTCTTATTTATTGCAGGTCATCATTCCCCAGGCAACACTCACTGCCTATATTGTACTCACTAGCCAAGATCCAAGATACAGTAGACACTTCCTTTAAAAAAGAAGTAAGGGAAGAATGTGGTCCAGGGAGAATTATACTTAACTTTGACTTATGCACCAAGTGCTTAAATATTGTGAAGAATCTCATCTTTTTAATGGGAGGGAAGGTATGTCATATTTAGAAACTGGTTCCCAGCTCACACATCTGTGTAATTCAATTCATTTTGGAAGTAAAAGCAAATGAAAATCTGAGTCTCTGAAGATTTAAATCTTGTCGCTCTGAAAGAAAGGGAAATTGTTTTCATGGGTCAGCAGACAGGCTGTTCTCACAATTCATTCATTCATTTACAGTTGAAGTAATGTGCTACTTCAGTTCCAAGATTAAACAACTGGTAGTGATAACTTGTTGTCAGGGATCATGTCAGGATGTCAGGCCTGGTGTAGAACACGGGCAAGCTTGTAATCAAAATGGAGACAGGTGAGCCAATGTGCAGTGCGCTGGAAATAAGGATAATCTGCCAGTAAAAAATGGAGATTGCAGTACCCAACATAAATGTCCTAATTTGATATTTAGTCACCTAGGCAAGTAGTGATGCTTTCCAAAATGCTCCATAATAAGCATTTATTTTGCAGTCAATGGGAACTGCAGGTGCCCACCACTAACATTTTACTGCTTAATTATGAGCCCCTGATTTAATTCCTGGTTTGATCTCTTGAGACCTAAATAACCTGGATGATGGAGTATAATGCAACAGCATGACCACCGTAGCTGAGTAGAGAGTAGCAAATTACTTTGAAATGTCTAACAGAAAACCATGGGAATTTTGGGCATGTGTTTTGTTAGTGTTTTAGGAAAAAGGAAAAAATGCTTATTTGTCACACAAAAAAGGGAAAGGCTCTACTCACAGAGAGCAAAGAGAGTAAGGGAGAAGGAGAAAAAGCAAGAGAAGGATATTTGGGCAAAGCAGCCTGGAAGAAAGTATGAATGGTGGAAGGAATGGTAGTGGTAAATGTGCACAGAGGCTTCATTGAATCAGAGGCTGGCAACGCTGAACCGGATACAGAAGCCTGTAAAGATATTCAAAGCAGGTGTTGATAGAGTAAAACATTTATTTCACTACAAACGCTTCGGGAATAAACAGAATTCTATTGCTCTTAAATTGAAGTTAAGAACAATTCCTATACTGTAATACACTTTGTGAGTTTTCCTGTATTATGCATTGAAGCAGGGAGGGGAGGTGGGGCGAGAAGGAATAGGTGATCAGTCACATGTCTGTCTGTTCTGTTAAAATCCAGAGCCCTTGAAAACAAGCTGGCAGGAGAGCAAGCTACTCTCTTTAAAATTTGAAATTAGGTATAGCAAACATTTTCTTTTATATTTACTCATGCTGCCAATGACTTCTTTCGGCATAACACACAATTTACTCAGTTTTCAACTTGCTGATTTCTACATATTTTTGTAATGAAAGTTTGTGCTGTCACATGTCTGTCAACAAGTGGAAGCAAAATCTTTGGCTTCTCTTGACCAAGCTGAATTGAGTTTGGTTTATTTTTTCTTTTAATAGTCACTTTTAGAGCAATGCTGATGGAACCCAGGTCACTTTTTATTTTTTGGAATGCCTGTCTTTGCTTATGTTTAAGTATCATTACAGTGATACTGCCACACTGCCAGCTACATTCCTCCCGCGGGCAGGGCTTTGCCATTACAGCGTGTCCGGAAAAGCTCTTTAACCGGTGCTGCTTTGTCACCATGGAGTGGCAAGGGGGAAACATATCTCATTAAGGAATTATGTGGGGAGTGGAATTTGGGAGAGATTAGTTTCCTTATAAAACTGCCTTAGAAAAATACAGTGACCATGTGATGCTAGTGTCATTTTTTATCCAGGCCGGCAGACTGAAACACACAAGTGTGCTGTGATTTGTTAATTTTGTTAAAGCAGTTTATGGAGTCAATAAATCTTGAGGGAAGAAACATTCCAAACTCATTTCTGTTGGAGACAGCTGACTTGGCTTTGAGCTTCATGGAATAATTCCACCAGTTCCTTTTTACTAGATAAGGACATTCCCTGGTGTCATAGCTATTTTACAAGCCTACAATTGCCTTCTATGACCCTGAAATCTCTCCTGCCATTTCAACAGGAGAGGATGCTTTTATTCCTTTTCCCATGACTGCAGTGTGGTGCTGCTAGCACTAGTGCTGCTATATTTTACCCTAGAGAAGCTATGTTTCACTTGGGGATGGGCCAGACTTTTTAAAGGGACTGCATGAGAATTAAGATATTAATCCTAACAATATGGTAAATTACTGAAATTTTTTCTGCCTTTCATGTCTCTTAAAGGAAGTGAGACATGGACAAGCTTCTAGCAAGTACCATCCTCATCAAACAAGCAAATCTTCTAAGTCCAAACAGGTAAAATATAAGCCAGTGACTTTTCCAGGTATATAATGGGGAAGAAAAGGTTAAATACTATTTGTTTTACTATGAATTTTCAGGCTTGTTGTTGTGAAGGCCTTTGCTATGCTGCCGTATGTGCTCCCCATATGTGCATCAGGAGAGTGTGCATACACAGATGTGTATGTGTTTGTCAATCCCAGGCAGCTGGAACCCATCAAAGCTGCTTGTGTGTGTGTGTTCCTTTGTGTGCCTAAGTAGTGCAAATAGCTTCCTTAGGTTTTGGATTCACTGATGTGTGCTAGGCACAGGGAATCCAGACTGCTAATATTTCGTATTTCAGACCTCCACACCCAAGATGCAAACCTTGAAAGGGATAAGAAGGAAAGCATTTGGAAGCAGTCTCGACATATGTTTGAAACTAGAGGACTCAAAATAGCACCTCATCCTAGAGAGGTGACGCCGTGTTTGGAGAAGGATAGGACGTCATTTGATGTCATAGATTGAGTTAATTTTTCTCTCTCCTGCTGACATAGCTGATTTGTTGGCACCCATATATGCCCTGAAATACGAAAAAAACCCCGAGGATTCTTAAGGGCAGTTGCTCCTGTAAAGGCAGTGTGGAAGTGGGATTGCTTTGCACATTTTAGTGCTGCTTTTTTGTCAGTTTTTCTCACGGATTCTGCACCTAAGCCAGTAAGGTCCCTCCCCGTCACCACTTAAACCCTTTTGTCTTCCCAAGAAGAATGGGTGAGAGGCCCTTACTCCTTTCTTTGGAAGCTGGTCCTCTATCCTTTCAAATATACTTCAATTCCTCCTGAAGCAATACCTGGAAAAGTCCTTCACCCAGACAGTTCAGAATCCTGAGCTGATCTGCAGATGCTTTTACTTTAGAAAATGTTCTTCAAGACCATTCAGTCGTTTCTTACAAATGCCCGGGACGAAAGATGGTTGCTGTTCTCTTCAGCTTCTTATCTCCAATTTGCTTTTGCTGCATCAGCACTGTGATAGCTGAGGGTGGGGAACAGTGGCTGGTCAGTTTGGGACATCTTATGGCTGCACTTCAGTACTGAATACAATTTTGAAATCAAATATTTGAGCGTCTTATGACTTCCTTCTTGTTGGTTGCTCATTGCCCTAAGAACACAGGTCATGTGTGAAATCTGGTCTCAGAAACTCTGACCTATTCCTCTATCTTGGACTGCCTGACTGTTACAATAGGAAGTGCTGCCTTAATAATCCAGTGGAAGAACAACAGTGGAGGACAGACAAAATAGGAAGAAAGACTGCAGTAGAAAGTTCTGGGGTATATTGAACCCCAGTAGGAGTTGTTACTGAGTGGGAGTTGTGCACCTGCACAGAAACACAGACATGCCATTTATAATCACCAATTCAGCAAAAACACGAGAAGAAGAGATTAACAGCTTTTTTTCAGATATGGGCAGACAAACATTTAATAAAGAACTCACTTCCAGTAAGGCTGGTAAAGAAACCATGGTAATCCAAGGAAGGAGAACAATGGATTAAAAGAGAATAATCAGGCTAACGAATCTCTGAAGTTTAAAGATTTGAGATTGAAGAAAATTATTAGCTGGACCATTACTGAAAATTAAGGCTCTACTGTAGCAAAATCAAGGAAAGAGTATTTTAAAGCCAATTAAATGCCTGAGACCTTTAAATATTATTTTAATGTAAAAATAACTGTATGCTGATGCACTCAATGCCTATCCAAGTTTTGGGGTTTGAAAAACAAACTGCTCATGATCTCTTGTGGCCAATAGCCTGGCAAACATATGGAATACAAATGGAGCAAGATTGGTGTTTTTATCCGTGGTTTGCATACAAACTCAATTGCGGAAGCAGCAGGCAAAGCCAAGAGTAGAACACTGGCCAAAAGAAGAGCACATTCAGTTCTGTGGCATGGTTGGTTTAAAAGGAAAGCTGATACCAACTGAGAGGCTAAGATAGAAAACCTGAGCTTTCCCAAACTGATAAGGAATGTGGAAAGACTGTTAAATTTATTAGTTTTTCAATTAGAGGCTCTTCAAAGATTGGTGGGTTTTTTAAAATGAAGAAATGTCTCAAATACCAGTGCTGAATTTCTTCTAAATGAGAATTTTAAAATGTTTTTCCTGTAATACATCATTTTTTGATGTGACCAGTGAAATCTGCCGTGACCTAGAAATTTAAAATTTTGTATCAGCTGCACTTTAAATACATTCTTCTTTCTGAAGCATGCTAATGAAAATGTTGTCCTGAGTACAAAACACAGCAGTGTACTTAAAGTCATTATTCACCCTACTTGACAACAGAAGCACTCAGCTTCTTTGAGCTGGAATGCATTAAAGGGGAAAAACCCCCATTCAATGAATTATGCTTTTTTCAGCTGTAACACTGAAAACTCTGCTGTCCTATGTTTGGTGCATAAAGCTGCTTTGCTTCATGTCTTTTTCAGACTGATTTTCAGTGCTAGTATGTGAATAAGTTAAAGAAGCATTGACTCTTTTGGCCATAGCAGTTAAGACAGTACCTGCAGTACTTCCAACTTTGTTTGCATTAGGAGTCAGAATCTCTTTGCGAAGAATACACACACAGAGTCCTATGTTCTGCAGCATGGCAGATGCATCCGTGAGACATTTTCTTGTTTCAACTTCCTTTCTCATGAGTTATTGCAGTTAAATCAAGTTTTCTGACTCAGCTTCCTGCAATAAATCCTTGTAGTGTCTCTCTCATTTTTTATCATGCACCAATGTGTTCCGACAAATTCTACCCCCTGTATTCACATTTAGTCCCAGAGAAGTCCCTCTGTCTACAGGAACGGTGACAGTCCACCAAATGGCAAAACTGATCCAACACCATGCTGACAGTCCACCAAATGGCAAAACCCATCCAACACCGTGCTGAGGCAGTCTTTCCCTGTCTCTCTCCCCCACGTCCCAGCTGCCTGATTCCATCTTTTTTACTGTTCAGGTAAGCACCAGAGGGAATACAAATAGGAAAAATGCAAATCATAATGCCCTCCTGGGTTGAAGCTAAGCTCAGGCTCACTCTGAGAGCTGGAACATGTGGCATTAGTTCAGGCAGCGCAGGAACCTGGCCATGCTCTGTACTCCGATCACGCCCCTGGTGCCAGGGACTGGCCATGTGATGTACTTCATTCCCTTGGGGAATGGCTTCCCATTTAATCTGTGAGCAGAGGATTCTTTAGTCAGTTCTTCCGGTTTACTTAGTGAAATGAAGATATTCACCCATGGACTTTAACCAGGCCTGTGACTGAGCTTTGATTCAAATGCAAGCTTGTCAGAGGCATTGTCACCAAATCTGAAGACTGATAACAGTTTCGTATCAAATAAATTTTATTATTGCTTTCTTCATCCTACTTTTATCTGATCTTGGAGGTAATTCAAATGAACAAAGATATATGCAACTGCAATTACTACTCCCACTTAGCTACATATGTGGGCAGTCTTATTTCATAATTAGTCTGTTACTTCTGTTTATCATAAAGTTAATATTAAGCTGAAGTAGAACAAGGTGCACTTATTCCAGAACAAAAATCTATGTATGTGGAGTTAGTCAAGAGCAGTTATTTTGGAATTTGCGACAGCTGTTTAGAAAGCTCTCACAGTTTAAAAAAAGACCTGTACTTCCCAAAGTATACATTTCATGATTCAGAGAGTAATATATTTTACCAACTGCATTTAATTTTTTTCCATAGCGATTAAAATAGAGATTTGATTTTTTTATGTAGAGACTGATAAACTGTAAAAGGTTGCAGCACCAGTCGCTCAAGCAGAAAGAAATGTTAAAAATGAAAATGCTACTTTAAAAAGATATATTTTTTAAAATATCTATTAGCATAGGTTAGAAATGTGCTTAAAGGGTTATGGTAGTGGTTAGGGTAGTGCTTAGGGGTAGGGTTAGGGTTGAGAGTCGAAGAGCCTACAGCTCCAGGAACACTGGGGCTGGAAAAGGCATGCCAAGGTGATCCTGGCAGAGCCCCAACATTGCTGCACCTACATCCCGGCAGCACCATACTGCATCTCATTTTATGGTATGTAGTGCCCATTATGAATGTTACTTTCTTTGTTACCCCTAAATCCAGCTCCAGGTCAGCATTTCTTTGACTGATCCCTGGTGAGTTGTTCACAGCCATCAGGCCAGCCGTGCCAAGCCTGTGCCTCACCTGTTACCGTTATATCCCGGCATTCCTCAGCAGATACCGTGCCCCCACTTCTCGAGGCTTCTGCTGTTGCACCAGGCCTGCATTTCTCTGCACTGCATCGCTATGCTAGTCATAAATCTCTTCTTCTACACAGAGGAACTGTTTGTTACTTTTATTTATATAAAATGATAGCTGTACCACACACAGATGAACAGAAGTAAAACAAATTAGCCGTAGACCTGGTTAATTATGGAAACTGCTGTCATAGCTAACCAAGGAGAAGATACAGAAGGGTCGAGAGAAGTTCAAACAAAGCAAACCTGACAAGTCTCAGTCCTGAGGCCTTGCACATTCAGTACAAACCTTATGACAAATTACTGAGAGTGGCAATACCGTATTGCAGGGCTGCATGTTTCAGCCCCAAAGGTCATGAGCAGGTAAGAGCAAGCTGCAAACACTATCACATAATCCATCATGTTTGGGCACTTTTTTAGAACTGCTTATGCTGGCATTTTTTTCTCTTTTGGGGTGGAAAAAAGCATGCAAGAATTGGAGTCTCAATTATCTGAACTTTTAAAAGTAGAAGTTAGCTCAAATATTGCATTTTTTTACAGATAAAATTGCATGGCATAGTGAAGGGTAGACAACAAGGGTAATGGCAAGGATAGGCAAGCACTGAAATTGTCTGGTTCTTTCTCAAAAGGTAAAAGAAAATCCACAGCTTCCCCAGGCAAATAAACATCTGACTCTGCTTTGAGCTAGATAACCTCTTGATGTCCCTTTCAGTTCTATTGTTGCCTATTACTAGTTTGTTTTTTTATCTTAAATAAAAAATTCCCTGTGCATTCTCAAAATGGACAGTTTTTCTTATCTCCTTTGTCTTTTTGATAGATCACATGTGATATACTGACGCGTGTCTCCATAAATCCTCTAATTTGGTTTAGGTTTTGCAAAGCTTGAAAGTGGCCTTGTTTTTTCCAGTTTGCTTTTTTTTTTTAAATCTTATCATGTAATTCTTAAATATAGATATTATCTATATATAAAGGATTGCTAATTTCACAATCACCTATTAAAATACTGAATCTTGTGGTGCTTGGACTGCTATCACTTACTGTGTTTGTATAATTGACACAGAGATTATTTATTTTTCATTTAGGAAAATACCCATTCCTGAATTCTCTAGTTGGTGTTTTGATATTACTGTTATCTTCTTTTCCAGTCACATACATCCTGTTGTGTTCCTGACTTGACCTGACATCTCTTTAATATCAGTGGGCACAGCCCTGTAATTCATCACTTCCTCCACAGCTGCAATGCTGAACCATGGTCTGGACAGGACATCTTGATAGACAGATGGGAGATCTCTAATCCTATAACATATCCTCAGTGATTAACTCGAAATAAATTAGAGGTAGCAAAATCTGTGTCTTTTTAATGCAGGATCACTCCCAATACTGTAGTACTGAGTACTTTTGTCAAGGCTTTGCCTAAGGATCTCAAGACTGCGACGGAGACATAATTCAGTCTCCCTTTACCATCTCTATTCCTTCCAGTAATTCCATTATAACAATAGAGCTCTCCGGTTACTTCAGTCTGAATTACAAAGCTTGGCTGATCTGATATTTTGCCAGTCCTACCCTGAGACCCATTGTATGCACAGAGCTTTTGCAGTTCATCTTAGTTCTGACCAAAGAGACGGAAAACAAAACCCCAAAAAAACCAAAACCCCCCATGATTTCCCTATTGCAACCATGGATGAAGTTTGTGAGGATGAAAAAAGTCAGCTAGATACTTATTTATTTATTGTAATGGTTTGACTGGGTTCTTGTCCAAACTGGTACAAGATCTCAAGTGAGAGGAAATGTGTATCACAAGGGCGTGTCTCATTCAAGTACCTCCCTCAGAGCTGGAGTTGGTCAGCAGCAGAACCTGTAAAATGGAAGAAGACTGAGGGATGCCTCTACTCTCTTGGGCCAACATGCAATGGGATGGGCTCTGTGGGGTTATTGTGCAACACCAGCTGGAAGCCGAATGAGCCATTAATGATCACACAGCGTTTTGAATTTGTAGAATGTAATTTATTGCCCAAAGTAGCACTTTGGAGTGGGAAATGGTCTTCAGATTGTGTGCATTCATTGACCTTTCTGAGAACCATTTTACAAAGTAAAAGGATAATGAAGGGAAGGTTGTTTACAGAGAGAGGTATTATCTGCTGCAGAGCTGCTCAGCACCACCAGAAGGGTCACCCTCTGCATATGCATTCTGTTCTGGAATAAAAGCATTCTCTGTGAAGGAATTCGCCTTTAAAGGGCTGTCTGCCTAAGTGCTCTTCTGGAATAGCTCTTGCGGAATAATGCGGTTTTCAAAAGCTGTGCCAGCCGCTTCCTCTGTATAGACAAAGCCTTGGGCTCCCAGGATTAGACTTTTGGTACTCATAGAAATCGCTTGATGTTTCAAATGGGGACCCTGCGAGCACTCCTGTGGTGTGCTGATGATGGCACAGGACCGGGGGTTTTGTCGCTTGGTTTCCTGACTTGGCTAAGAAATGGCTTGGAAAAGGTGCCCTTAACCTCCCACGGGCAGAGAGTGGGGAAGTTTTCACAAGCCCCTTGAAACAGGCTGAGATGCTGCTCCAATCCCTTCTGCCATTTCAAACCCACACAAGGGGCAGCCAGGAACTCCTCCTGCTCGCAGGAGATGTGATGTCTCCTTGACATGCAGTCCCATACCAACTGTGCTACCAGAGGCGAGCTAAAATGGGCGATGGCTTTCCAAATGCTGTCTTCAAGAAGACTGCAGATGTCTCGTAGAAGTGTTCATATCCTAAAAAGCACCTTTTCCATCCTTTTAAAATGGCAGATTAAGTCATGTGTATGACTCAGCCTCATTTTCTTGTCCTGTGACTCCAGGCAAGTCACTTCTCTTCCAGCTCTCTGACAGGTTTTGGCCATCCAATCCAAAAACGCCGTGTGTGCCTTGTTGAGGAAGATGCGTGAGTGGCACCCTGGAAAAACAAAAGGCAGAGCTGCGTTGAACTAAATGCCTTCCAAACCCACGTGGTTTTAACTGAGGCTGCCTCTTCCAGCTGTAGAGTAAGGGCAACGCGATATTCCTGAGAGACGGCGGATGTCGTAGTTGATAAATCACGGGCGATGGAGTGAAGGAAGGCGCAGATTGAAGTGTCTCTCCGCGCGGGGCGGGGGTGAGGGAAGCCGCACTGCCCGGCCCCGCCGGGAGCCCGCGCCCGCCCTCATGGCGCCCCTCACGGCGCCCCTCACGGCCCCGCCCCGCGGCGCCGGCGGGAAGGCGGCGGGGCCGTGCCCTCAGGAGGAGGAACGCGGGCGGCCGTGGCCAGCTCGGAGCCGGGTATTGCACCCACCCGCTCCCCCGGAGCTGCCCGGGCATGAGCTGGGGTTTTAATTACTATTCTGATTTTGATGGGGAATTACGGTGCTCCGCGGGGCGGGGGGGGAGATTCAGCGGTTCCGCGCCCTTTGGGAACAGAAATGTACATCTCGTGGGGAGGCAGCTGGCAAAGAAAAGCCAAATAAATCCGTGTGTTGATGACGATTAATCACTTATTTTCCTCTGAGTCAACAGATGTGAGGCCCCGCCGCGGAGCCCCTGGGGGCAGGTCAGATCGCCCCCGGCCCAGGGAGCCGAGCTCTGCTGCCATTTTCTGCCAGCCCAAGCCCAAGGGGAATTGCAGGGACCGGGCCCCTGTCACACCCGCACGCTGGAAGGACACCGCAACATCCAGGTCTTGCTCACCTACCCTCGGGTACTTGAGGTGGCACAAGATCGTTGGTGGTTTTTCATGGATTTGCTCTGTTGTCTCAGGCTTTCACCCTTCTATCTGCTTCACTGCAGGCAGTGGTGACTGGAATCCTTCAGGTGTGCCAAGACACCAGCAGCAGGTGTGACAACAAGCAACACTCCGCCGAGCAGGAGGATTTTTTTAATACCTAAAGCTTTTAGTAGGGTGAGGTATAATTTCTCCGTTTTCCCTTGTAGCCTGCAGGAAGGCACAGGTCTGGGTCTGCCTCGTTTTTCTGCTGTGAGAGGCCAATTGCCTAAGGATAGGGAGTAGGAGAACAATCCCATAACCTGCTCAACGGTGATTATGTGCATTTTGGGAGGACGTTTTTAATGAAGAAGGAGATTGTAATATAGTTTTAATGCCTCTTGCATTACTTGTTTTTCTTCCTTTAGCATTTGAAGCTAAGGGATTTTTTAGATCTCCCAAAGTATTTCTTAATTAATGTTTTGCTGTAATTATGTGAAGGCATGATTTGTCACTCCATAATTGTCAGGGTTCTGAAATAGAAATTAAATATATCCTGACACTATCAGAAAAAACTGATTTTATAAGAATATTTCCATTAAATACTAACAGAATAAGATAATTCTGAGATTCTCATATTTTGTCCCTTTCTTTCCCAGCCTCTATATACACAAGATTCTTGCAAGCAAATTAGTATCCATTTAGAAGCTGAAAAAAAAGGCTTTTTGCAGATATTTAGCCTAAACTATCCCAACCTCTGTTAGACATAGCCCATCTTATAGTTTGTGGATTTTGTTAACAAGAATGAGCAAGTAAATATATGCACACATTTTGATGTGGTGGTCTACAAAACTTTTGATCATCCGTAGTTAGAACACCAAAGGTAAGCTCACAGTTTAAACAGAAGCAACTTAACCCATTTACAAAACCACAAAAATGATACAGTAGTTTGGTTATAAGATCATATTTCTAAGGAACTACTTTGTATTCACTATTCTTGCGTTCATAAAATTTAAAGAGGTCACACTTTGTTTATTTAACCATGCTATCACTAAGTGCCTATTCCAGTTCTAGGTCTTGCTTATAGGAGGTCACATAGAGAGGGCAGTGAAGCTGTGGTGGAGTACAGACATGGCAAGTTAACCATGAAAAAACATGAAATGAGCTCTCTGTATATGGGTTTGCATAATAAAAGTCTCTGATTTTTATTACCCTTCTTTTGTTCTCTCCATGCAGGCATACTCCTTACAGGCATTACCTGCATGTCTTTAGCATTTATTGGTCATTTTGAACCTCAGCAAGAACTTCAAAACAAATGCAGCTTTAATAGTCTGCTCTCAAGAGGAGCTGTAGCCTTGTCAGCACTGTTTTGTGGGTTTTCTGTCACATAAAGATGGGGAGGCTGAGCTGTTGCATTGCCTTTCCATTACCCATTCTGTCTACACTATGCTGACTTTTGTTATAAAAACACAGACTGCCTTTAGAATTCTTACCAGAATAAATTCCACTAGTGATAATTAATTTTAAATGTTCCCACCTCCAAAACTCATCTCTTACCCAAGATTCTCACAAGGGAATGAGATCTCTTTTCCTAATACCTGTGAAGCCCTTTCTAGCCAAACTGGTTCATCTGAGTGTAAAGCCATAGATTTTCTCCTTTTGGTCTGGTAGGTCAGATAATGAAGAGTTGGAAGCAGAATCTAAATTTAAATCCATATATGATGTCATACTGACAGGTTTCTGTAGTTCAAGGACTTCTTCTGATGCCTGAAGAGGCTACCTGAAACAGAGACTAGACAGAGCAAGGGAATAAAGGAGGTATTTATTAAAGGCCTCTAAAAGATACACCTTGGGCAGCACAGGAGCCTCTGCAAGAGACTACACCCAAGATGGATCCAAAATGGATGACGAGTCACAAGTTTTTAGACAGATAGAGGTTTGGTCTATTAGCATATCAGAAGCTAATTGTCCAACTCTAGCCTTAGGTATGAAGGAACAATCCCCCGGTCTGCCCTCCTTCGAATAATTTTGTTTATACCTTTCAGACCTGAGCAGTGGTAGCGTGGCTTTGGTTGTACAGGCCCAGGAGGATTGTTTAGTCTGACTAACATGGGAAAGCTGGCTACCATTTTACATAGAGTTTGGAGTCACACACACTAATAGAGTAAAGAATCTGGAAAATATAAAATCTAAAAACCCCTAAGGCATCACTTCAAAGTCCTTTTACAGACATTTATGCATTTATTGCCTCCCCATGACTGTCTTTGTTTGCATTTCTCAGTAGTGATCAAAACTTTATTGCATGCTCTTTCATGATGAAGGCCATGGAGGATCAAGTAGTCCAAGAAGAACCAGGATACCAGGATGACGAGGTAAATTTATGATTGATTGAAAACTATGTGCAGCAAATGTTCGAAGGTGTTTTGATAGTGTTATGAAATCCATGGAGGGACAGGAGGCCCCCAAAAACCATCAGGGAGTTCAATGCATTTAAAATTTTGTTCCAGTCTACTACCAAGAAAATCTCATTCCCCTAGTCCCTATACGGCCTGGCTCTTCAAGTAATCTTCATCTACCTTTCAAAAGCAATGCACAGTTTTTAATGGGATTATCATTATTTCATCATATTTTACACTTCTATATCAAATGCAAGGGGACTATCAGTTAATTTTCTGCTTCCAAGGAATGATCATTAGCATGAAAAGAGTGAGAAATTATGGCAGAAAAGCTGCAGATTATGATGATGATGATGATAACACAAGTTTTATTAGCACAGCAGAGGATTAATTGCCTGTGAAGATACACTTTATGGAGAAGATGATAGGAAACGTGTAGGCCTTCTTGACTCACTATGGCTTTGCTTATTTCAGTTGTCCAACAAGTTATGTATTATTTGTGAAAAATCAATAAATGTTGACAAATCTGAAACAGTCACATAGTGAGATAGATGTAATAACAAGAAAAAGCAACATTATTTTTTTTCTGCTATTTTGTTCAGGAATCCTTTTTTCAGGATATCGACCTGCTGCAGAAGCATGGAATTGTAAGTATTAGCAATCACTTGATCACACAGAATTGTCCTTGAAAAGCTACTGTAAGTTTGTTTCCAAAATTGTATACACATCAATGCAAATAACTGAAATTCCTCCTTGCAATAAGTTCTAACTCAGTCAGTGGAGACAAATTTTGCCTTTGGTGCTAAGACAGATTTTTAGAAAATCTCATTCACATCAGATTCCTAAATAAAGTGTCAAGATACTCAAAGTATTTAGCACCTAGCACTCTTGAAAAACCAACTGCTTGCTAATTTATTTGAAAACTGTGTGATAGATTATTTCCTGTTCCTGCCAATCTTTGTAATTACTCCTGCATTTTTGGTGCCTGTGAAATTACACTGTGACAATTGTTGCTATACTATTTTCAGCATGCTGGTGCAGGGGGTAGAGTAGGAGTGAGGAAAATATTAGTAGCTAGAGAAATAAGTGGTTAGTTTTCTTCATCAAATTTGAATTCCTATCATTGTTACCATCATCACATAAACATCACCTATTTATTTGAATTACAATTATTATATGTTTATCTAGGAAGCTGGCTCATGGATTGGAATCCTGTTATATTCAGAATTATAGAAGCAGGATAAAAAGTTGGGTTTGCCTGAAGTAATGTGAGATTTAACTCTAATAAAAATGACTACAGACAGATACAGATGGGGAGGACATGTCACAATGACTCATCATTAGCCAGTGCTGTAGTTACTGGGCTGAGCATGTCAGCAGTGCAATTGTTGGCAATTTTTTTTATTGGCAGTTCATTGGCAGTTTTAAAGATAGTTCTGAAGAAGGATCACATGGTTGGGAGCTCAAACTATGGGACAATATAAGAAAAATAAACAAATTATTGCTTTAAAAATTTAACAAGTTGATCAAAGAGGGTGACCTGAGCTGGAAGGGAGCTGTACTACCCAGTATGAAACGAGGCATGGCATTCACAGAATGATACAAATGTATGAAAGCATTTGAAAACTAAGAATAATGACTTAGGCTGTTCTTCTGGGGTTAATAAGGGTTTTCTGCTCCTTTCCATTATTTTTTTCTTTCTTCCAAGTGGTTATTCCCACACCTCAGGGGAAGTTTTTGTTCTCAGCTGTGCCAGCTAAAAGCTTTGTGCAAACATATGATGACCTGTATCTGCTAAATTAATTTAGCTGAAGAAATAATTTTTGTGGGTTTAGAATTTTTTTCCAAGGAGTAGAGAGAAAAATATTTCTGGATCTGCCAGTGTGCCCAAAAAGAGAATCAGATTACAACAACTGAGACTGTGGTTTGGTGATCAAAAGTGTTTGGTAGGATTTAAGGTGCTGTTACCCCTCAGCCTCTGCTGAGTGTGACACACACATCACAGGATGAGAAATAAGCTTCCAAATAAACATGACTAACTTCTCACACAACCCCCCTCCCTTCTTATGCTCTATACACCCACACACTCTAGATAAGTAGATGATATGTCCAGTTCATAGTTTTTTTTCAAAGAAAAATTTTGGCTGGAAATGGTAAATTGATGTATTATCCCACACCTTTCACATAGTATGTTTTCTTATGAGTAATCTGTTCTTGCTTTTACATTTCCAATGATGTCAGAATCATAAAATGAGGTAAGGCAAAATATGTCAGTAGGGTGCTGTCTGAAGTCATGCTGTTCCCAATTTATGAAAAACTAGTAGCTCACTCCAGCCCAAAGTGTCAGTCAGATGTGCAGGACACATGTGTTTTGAACTGGACATGCAGGAACAGCACAGCAGTTAGACTCAGCTTCCAATGATCCTTGTGAATCGGCTCCCAACTATCCACCATCAGATTATCTGGTTTGCAGATTATCTGTGCTAAGGGACCAAGGACAGACTGAGTGTTACAGGGTGTCCTAGGTTGGGCTCCACACTATCTGAAATAATTCTGTACTGTTTCTTTACTATCAGCTTTGCTCTAGAAAAACTGACACTGAACAGGGAGAAGTAAATACCGAGACACCTTTCTCTCAAAAACACCAGGAGCTGCTCTCTGCACCGTGAACCCTCACAGCAACGTTACTCAAGATTCTGTTTTGTTGGTGTCACAAACTACACACTGAAGAGTTTACTGTAAATCCGTTTCTTTCTTGGTGAAAACACGTGCATATGAATGTAAACTTAAAATATTTTGCAAAGGTTTACTTCACCTTCTAGTTGTTAACTGTCCTGAGTACTCACAGAAGGGAAATTTCTTTGCAGAACGTAGCAGATATTAAAAAGCTGAAGGCAGTTGGGATTTGCACAATCAAAGGAATCCAGATGACCACAAGACGGGCGCTGTGCAATGTGAAGGGGCTCTCAGAGGCCAAAGTGGACAAGATTAAAGAAGCTGCAAACAAGCTTGTTGTAAGCCAGTCACTTTACTGAGAGTTTGAACTTATGCTGGCCTCTCCAAAATGCTGTGCAACATTTCTCTTAGCAGATTTCCCACTGCATCATCAAAATAATTTTGAAAATTATTCTGCCTGTTACTCTAAGGCATAATACTTTATACGCCACAACAACCAGACAAATGTCATGGTGCTTTTTATACCCAACCCACGTGAATGAGGCTAGGGGGAAAAGAAGATATTTATGTGGGATATTGCACTTTTAACTTCAGGTTAAAGCTAAAATAAACCTCTCACGTTCTCTTTGGTCTTCCCTAGGAACCAGGCTTCCTCACCGCCTTTGAGTACAGTGAAAAACGGAAGATGGTATTTCATATTTCCACTGGCAGCCAGGAATTTGAGTAAGCTTATCTCTAATATCCTTCCTTCATCCAAAAGTTCCCAATAATCATCTTCATTGTCTTTAATGAGACATAGAAATATAAGGGAATAAATACTCAGCTAGGACACATAGATCCCCTTGCATTTGGAGTTAGTGCTGACTTAGAGAAGCCTGCATCAATAAGCACCAAAACCAGCTCCTTTTCTGGGGGGAAACTGGACTTTGTACAGTCACTATAAATAAATAGTTGGCCTCCAGAAATCTTGAATGTATAATTTTTTCACCTATCAAAATAATCTGCAGGTTTCAGGTCAAAATTACAAGTCTTCAAGTCCTCCGCTGAGATATTTTTATGTAATGTTATCTTTTCAAATGTTATTTTCTCTCCTTTCTTTCCAGTAATGATTTCTATAGATCTTTCCCTTGCACACAAAATTGGAGGTAAAGACACAGTTAATTCTTTATGAATCAATGATCATTTAGTGCCCTGCACTTAATGCATCAAGTGAGGAGCTATAGGGCAGAAATCGCTTTCCCTAAATTAGTAAAAATGTCTCTTTTTTACTTTCATCTTGTGATTTTTTGGGTTTAACTATATCACAATCATCCCCCTTTCTGCAGTAAACTTCTGGGTGGTGGGATTGAAAGCATGGCAATCACTGAGGCCTTTGGAGGTGAGAGAACCACATTAAATGAGTATTACTGAACAAAGAATTGCAACTTAATGTAGATTTTAATTCAACTTGGATTACTTCTATCAAATTTACCACATTGTAGTTACAAAGATGAGTACCTACATGAATGCAAGAAGAAATAATCCACTTCTCTGAATGTTTTCCCATTTTTCCTCTTCATTTGCTTGCAGACTAAGTTTGAGCTGAGTAATCATTACTGGGCATGCTGATTCAGTACAACATAGCATTATTAAGACTATTACTAACATGCCAAAGTTCTCCCTGATGCAATGTGTTCCTTCCCAGTAACAAAATTGCCACGAAAGGTATTTCAGTTATGCACACTTAAGGTCCATAGCATTTCATGTAAGATTTTGAAATTACAATTAAGCTACTGTTACAGTAGACTTGATTAGTTGGTGCTTGACACTTCAGCAATAAGAGTTCATAAAACACAGTACTCTTCCCTTTAGAAAAGATAACCTGGTGACTAATGTGGTTTGGTAGAATGAGATTAATAAACTTGTATGCTTCTCCTTGATCATTTTACTGGAAATGAAACTGGGCTAGCTTAATGGAATCAACCATTTCTTCCCCACCCCGCCCCCCAGTTATCACTTTTCCACAGGTGCCATGTGGTTTTAACTTCTACACACAAGAGAATAAATTACTTCAGCAGTCAAGCATGATCAAAATAAAGCATTTCAGATTTTGCTTTTTGTGTAACACATTTCTCCTGCACAGAATATGATCTAGAAATTGAGGTTAAATGATTTTGAAAGGTAGAGATAGAGGTGAATTTTGTAAGTAAGAGTTTCTAACTGCAGTAATTCCTGAATCTGTCAAACTCGGAAAAAAATACCCGACTCTTTTTTTTCTTTTTCTTTATTTAACAGAGTTCCGGACAGGCAAAACCCAGCTATCTCACACTCTTTGTGGTAGGTATAATACCTTAAAAGAGAGTGATGTTTCTTCTCAGTGAATCCATTTTTTACAACTATATCAGAATTAACCACATCAAGACGAGTCACAATCTTTTATTTCTACAGTTACAGGGAAACAGACCTTGGTGGCTCTTACCTCCATTAACTGTGTTTGAGTAGAGAACTCACATAAATGGTTACTTTTTAATACTGATCACATCCATGAAAGTTTTGCCATAAGGAGGGTGAAGATAATAGGCTGTCTTAGATAAACCAGTCCACACCATCTGGAAAAGCAGAGCACAAATATGGGTCACATGTAGACGGGGGCATTGCTCAGAAAAGGGCAGAGGCAACATTTTTTTCTCAGCAACTCTTTGACTGTCCTGGTTTCAAGAGGTTTTGCTGAATATGACATTCTGAAAGGGCACTGAAAGGATACTACTGGCTGTCAGTAACCGGATAAACAGACTTTGGCAGTCACCATATTTGGGCAGTGCCAAATACAGCAGGACTCTGATTTCCCAGAGATATCTCTCAATGTGTAAATAGTAGTAAACAAGTACTTATGTAACTATTAATACTGCTGGAATTACCAGACACTGGGTAGGAAAATTCTCTTAAATGAACCCTTTATTGTAAAGTGAAATACTGCATGTTGTGGAAAAATAAGGCCTCTTCTGGTTAGTACAGTGTAATGGTCAGCAGAGTCATACCCTTTTGCATGAACGATTACAACTGGATTGAGTATTTTAGCTTATTCATTCCAAAGAGACTAAACCCACAATCAGTAACTATTTGCATATCAGGAAAAATTCATATCCAAAGAATTTTTGATCATATGATTTACAGCTGGAAAAAGGGCCTACTAAGCCAATAGAATTAATTTGGGCAGAGGATTAAGAGGATGCTTTGTGTGTAAGAACTTACTAATAATATCCCTAAAGTATACAGATTTAGTGGTGGTACTGAGTAAAACAGTTTTGACACCATTAATTAGATCTCATCTGATCTGCAATGGAGAAAAGTGGATTGAGTTTATTGTCAAGATGGCAGTAAGACAAGATACTCCTGATTTTCACATTGATTAAAACTGACAGTTCTTTGTGCTATGGATAAACGGTTGTATTTTATTTAAAAAATAATAATAGATGGAATAAGAAAATATTTTTCCCGCTTTTTCATTTTGATCTTCTATGATTCTCTGTAGTGACAGCTCAGCTCCCAGGACCAAATGGCTACACAGGTGGAAAGACTATCTTCATTGATACCGAAAACACTTTGTATCTTTTTGAGTGTTAAAAGCTACAAGTGTGAACTGGAAAGACAGTTAATTTTGTTATAAGGAAGTAGGAGGCTCCTGATAGCTTCATACATGTAAAACATTATGACTGGCACAGAAATCCTGGAGGGCACAGTGTGTAGAGGCCCATAGGGAAGTGAGTTTTTCTTCTGTCATTTGATGTTATCCAACCTGGAAAAATTAGAGTTAGGAACTGGATTTTATTTTAACTGGGGTTTTTTTTGTTTGTTTGTTTTGGGGGTTTTTGTTTTTTGAGATCTAGTAGGCCTCCTACAGGTTATAGCAGCTTTTCTATTCAAGATAAATTTATCTAAGTACTAAACGCTATTTTTAACACTTCACATTTGCAGTAGACTGTGTATAAACAGGTTGTTCTCACAGCTAAATTCCTAGAGCACAGATATCCATATGTCAACCCCCCCGCCTCAAACCCTAAACACAAAACAATTATCATTGTGAGCCCTAAACTATCTTTAGGGTACGTGGGACAGCCTGAAGACAAAAAGTCAGTCTTCTCTAGGATTAAAATAATTTTTTTTTTTCCCCATAATCCTATTTTGGAATGGAGTTTTGTTATTTTCAGAGCATGGTTTGCACAAGGAGAAATCCTTAACTCTGACTCATGCCAGCCGACCAGACCGCCTGCGTGACATTGCTGATCGCTTCAATGTTGACCACGAGGCAGTACTTGACAATGTGCTGTATGCACGTGCATATACCAGTAAGACTGTTATTGCAACTGGCATGATGTCTAGGTTTTTTTTCTCTCAGGTACCCATTTTAATAGTTCTCAGTTTATTAACACTTCTCAGTTTATTAACAGCTCCAACACACTCTGTCACAAGACACCGCTTTAAAACTTCAAGAAAGTTTGAAGTAGGGCTTCTTCTTTAAGAGTGCAATATAAACATAATATGATTAAAACATTTTCTGTGTTTCATTTAATTCAACATTAAATTAAAATGTTTATATTGCTTTTCAGTTCTTAACACAACAAAAAGTTGTCTTCATGCAGAGTGAAGATTTTCACAAAGAAGTTTTGTGAGATGGGTGAGAGGCAACTGGAACCTGCAACGTAGATTGTTACTGGGCACTGGATTTAAAACTGCTGGCAGTGAAAATATAACCAGTGCACACATTTAAAGTGGAATTTTAAAGTTCAGGCTTTTGTTCCTTCAGAGTTCTTTCTGGTCCTAATTTCTCTTGGCAACTCTGCTTCCCACTAGGTGAACATCAGATGGAATTGCTCGACTATGTAGCAGCCAAGTTCCATGAGGAAGCTGGTATCTTCAAGTTATTGGTACAAGACTTTTTTTCTGTATGCCTTCTGTTTTCAGAATAAGTGTTCCTGTTTTCTTTCACTATATTTACTTATCTAGCATGATTACAATGCAGATCATTGACTCCATAATGGCGCTTTTCCGTGTGGATTTCAGTGGTCGCGGAGAGTTGGCCGAACGACAGCAGAAACTAGCTCAGATGTTGTCAAGGCTCCAAAAAATATCAGAAGGTAAGGGAAACATTGCAAGTTTTGGAAAACATGGACTGGAGTCACTACCAGTAGCCGTTGGTAGCACAACCACCTAGATAACTGTTAAGTTTTAAATGAGATAATAGGTTGTAGGACTGGACAAATATTCAGTAAGAGTAATTGTCTTCCCCAAATTTCGACAGTCTAAATACAAAAGAAAGACAAAGAGTAGAAAGGAGGATGAAGGCACAGAGAAATAAAAAAGCCATGCCTCTTGGCACTTTCTCTGTACTTTGCAATGCTTTGAGGGATGAAGACAGGATGAATAGAGTGCCTTCTCTTTGGAATGTCTCAGAAATGTTGATGAGGAATGAATAAACGCTTTTTTCATGAAGTGAAAAAGAAAGGCAAACAGAGAAAGGGAAGGAGAGGGAGCTGAGGGCAGGAAGCCAACAGAGAAGATGGGAACTGAGAAAGACTTGTTCACTGGAATTCTAAAAAGTGCTCATTTTTGGCGTATTACAGCTGAAGATACGCAGGAGCAAATCTAGGCTGTCTCTTGATTAACTGCAGCCATCAGTCATAAAGAATACTTTCTTCTCATTCACTGGAAATTTGAAGTGCTTCAGCAGAAGCCTTGCTTTTACCATGGCTGAGAGAATATTTTGGAATTCTAATTGGATGTAGACTACCTTCTTTGCAATGTTTTCTCTTGCAGAATATAATGTGGCCGTGTTTGTGACCAACCAGATGACTGCTGACCCAGGAGCAACTATGACGTAAGATACCTTTTCTCTCTCTTTTAAAAAAGTTTCCTGTATTTTGTGTTACGTATTTAACAGAGATGAGAACTGAGCTTGTATGGAGCAAGAGGCACTGAAATGAAAGCTCAGATTGGTCATTTTTCCCTGTCGTATTAGGAATCATAAGTAAATGACACCTGTAAGTTTCTCTCAGTTTTTGGAATGAACTTTTTTATGTTTATCTGCTGCCTGGTATGGTGGTGTGATTTCACTGTGACTTAAATAAAGAAAACAAGCTATAAAAAGTATTGAAAAAGCACCACATTTTCCTTTGGAGCAGCTTATATGTGATATTTAAGGTGTGTATTTTTTGAGTCTCTTGAATTTAATGGCAGGAAAATGATGCCAGCATTGAACATCTTATCTTGAAGCAAAGATGACTTTAACTTGTGTTAAAGTCGGGTTTCTAATGTATTTCCGTATTGATTATTCATTACTGAGCTGAATAGGGTTCAGTCTAACAGCTAATCACAGTATTAACCTCTGGAATTTGCACAGTAAATCACCATAATTTTCTTGCTAATTCAGCTTTCAGGCAGACCCAAAAAAGCCCATTGGGGGCCACATCCTTGCTCATGCTTCAACTACCAGGATCAGTTTGAGGAAGGGGAGAGGGGAGCTGCGCATTGCAAAGATCTACGACAGGTAAACCACCTTTCCCTCACGGGAGGGAAGCTGTGTTACAAGCAACCCTACAGTGACAAAGTTCAAGGTATGGAAACTTTCTGCATAGTACATTGGGAGAAAATCTGAAAGGACAAACTAATTAACAGATTAAACAACTAATTAAAGTTGTCTTGCATATTGCATACCTTAAATTACATAATCTTTCATCATAAATCCTACTAGATGCTCAGCTCTTAATGAAGACAACCAAATACTTTGGTAGGACTGGTGGTTCCTTGGCAGGAAAACTGTGGACATGTTAAATTCCTAAGTTTTCCTGACACAATAATTTCACATTTTCTGATCCTGATGATATTGATCACGTTCTACAGTTAGCACGTAGGTGTAAAGGCACTGATGTATTCCAGGTCCCTCACACCCACAACATTTTGGAGACTATTTCACAACTGCATTTAACATGGAGAAACCCAGAATTTTTTTTGTTTCTTTTTCTCCCAGCCCTGAGATGCCTGAAAACGAAGCCACATTTGCAATAACTGCCGGAGGGATTGGGGATGCCAAAGAATAGGTAAAAAAATTATGTAAATGTACAGCTAAAAACCAGTTGGGTAGTTGGGATGAAGATTTGTGCAAGGTCGACGACTACCTGGCTGCATTTGTAGCTTTTGGGAACTATTTAAGATATTTTGGGAGAAAACTGGGATGAACTTTGTACAATTGAGTTTTACTGAACCAGAATTTGGTTCATTTAGGATCTTCATTTTTCAATTGAACTTTTAGCACACAAAGATTTAAGCAATAAGACTGTGAATTGTTCTTAGAATCCTTTTCCTATGTTTTGTGAAAATCAAACCTGTCCTTTCACATGGGAGTGAATATACTCTTTCTTAATTTATTTCAAAGAGAGTGTCTAAGTGTCTAAGGTAGAATTTAACAGTGTGAAATGCAACAGAATTGGAATAAACTCAGTTATAAAATTGACATATATAGATGGAAAAGGCAGTGGGAGGAACAACAGCTCAAGAACTTGATGGATTTTCATGTACTGTAGAGGAACAAGTAGTTTTAAAAATACATTTTTAAGCATTTTTATCTTGACTAGATAATGTTTATGTTTTTATTTAGCAATTTCTACTTTTTGGACAGAATGTTTTAAACCTGTTCTTATCAAAGTTAAAAATAAAGACTATGAATTAGAACAGAAGTCTATGTTTGAGTGCTTTGAATTAAACTGTCTTCTCAATCTCACTGATCTTTCATGAGAAAAATAATCTGGGTGCAACCCAACACTTTAAAACCTTTTGTCTAGTTCTCTAAAGAAACAAACTTGATCTAACTGACTTGTCATTCTTCTAGTATAAGTAAGAATACTAAAGACTACTATTAAATAATATTAAATATTGTTACTATAAAAAAGAATAAAACAAATCCAGTGGCTAGATAGGAGAGAGAGGCTGGCACCAGCACTTACACCAAGGAAAAGGCACTTAAGATTCAGCTTGCTGAGGGAGCCAGCCAGCAAAGGCACAGCTCTGAACTAGCCAGAGATGTAGGTCACAGGGGGCAAAAGAAGAACCTGAGAATAAAGAGGGACATGGGGCATTGGGGGCCAAAATAACAATTCCATTTGCACTATCTCCAATGCTCATGGAATTTCTTGTTTTAAAATAAACTAAACAACACATACATACACACACACACATAGATATAATGGGAAAGTCTTTCTTTGTCCCCTGGTAATTACAGTGAGTCTAATTTTGGTATCTGGTCAGAGAACTTGTCCTCACTGGCAAAAGAAGTTTTTTGTTTAGATTAACAAATGCATGTAAGAGAACATCAAGTGAAATGGCAGCAATGACCAGAAATTCATGCAAGAGAAGCCTGACATTTTAGCCAGGCGTTTCCTTGTGACAGACCTAGAGGGCTCGCCTTCCTTAAGTGGTTTCTTAACAGATAGTTGGTATTTTTCCCCAAGAAGGTAAAGCACTATTTTTCACAGTGGAGAAAGGTCTAGGGAGTTGAAGGCTGGGAAGCTGGCTGATCTGAGAGAGCCAGGAATGGATCAGCCATTGTCATTTAATGCAATGTCCAGTCCTTTGAATGTGCCAGGCTTTCCCACACTAGGCATTTGTATCCAGTGGCCAAGCACACAATGTCAGTGAGAGCATGCAGCGTCACTTGACTCCCTGCCACCCACTTAAAAAGACCCAGGTTTCTTCCAGTATTTTATTTTAAGCATTAAGATTGCTTTTTGCTTTCTCACACATGTGATAGATACATACATATATATATACAGCATGTGAAACTAAAATGGTAATTTGCGTGTCGTTCTAAGCTGTTATTTTTATCCAAGGGTCTGAAAGTAAAGGGGACTCGCTCTCCCTTCTGCCAGTATAACCAGTTTTTGATAACCTGACAGCCCAGAAAGCACTGCTGCTAGCGAGAACACGATGTGGGCCGGGGCTGGGTTTGGCTGGTGTAACCCCACCACCCATGGGACATGGCTCCTTGTGCCAGGACGCGCTGACTTGGCGATAGCACACACACAGCACAAAAGGATTTATGGCCTGTGCCACGTAGTCGCCTCGTGGATTATTCCGTCTTTCAGCGAGGAGTCTGTGGCTCATACGGCGAATTCTCTCCAGGTCTGCTGGCGCTCAGGCGCCAGCAAACATCATGGCCGCTATTACTCTGCTCCTGTCCCAGCGCCGCGCCAAGATCCCCCTGCTAATCTGACACGGAATAACCTCGGCCCGCCGGAGCCGCCACAAAGGTCCAAGGAGCCGCTCCCGCCCCGCCGCCCTGTGTCCGATGATTGCCCCGCCATTGTCCCATCATTGTGTCCCCAACCCAGCAGCCACCTCGGCGGCGCCCGTGGGCGCGTAGGCGACCGGCCGTATTCTTCAAACCCTCTGAGCAACCAGCGTAACCCTCCGGCCCGGCCTGCACGGTCCGCGTAAAAATGTTACGCCAAGCGCACCGGGCTCTTCCCGCCCTACGCAAGCCTGAGTTACGCACCTTGCGTACGCCGTGCACTTACGTAACGTGCGCCTCGGCCCAGGTGTTCCCCGCCGTGCAGAAGGGGTTACGGAGCGCGCTCCTTGCGCAGCTGACTTTGGGGAATAGCGTTACTCCTCCCCGCCGCCTTCCTCACGCGGGGCCCCGGCTCTAAGTAAAGGACGTTACACACCATTCATAGCCCGCCTGCTACTGCACGGGGCGGCGTTTCGCTGAGCGCGCTTAGTGCGTAATTTGGTTCCGTGAATAGGCGTAGGTGTTTCGGAGGGCCGCAGTTTGCGCAGCGCCGGGCCGCCCGTAACGTAAGCGGAGCGGGCCGGGGCGGCGGCGGCCATTTTGTGCCGGGAGCGCGGAGGAAGAAGACGCTGGTGTCTCCACACTGCCCGGGCCCTGGAGCCGACCGAGAGCCCCGCCGTTCCGGCCGCTGACGCCCAGCGGGTCTCGGACCCACTGACCACCTCTTCTCCTTTTGTGTCCCACCAAAGAGGCGAGGTGGCGCAAAGCGAGGCCTCCGAGGCGCAGCCGCCCCTGGCTGGACCCTCTCCCCGTACCCCCAGCCCCTCGCCGTCCCCACGGCCGGCGTTCCGCTGCCTCTCGCCCACCCCTCCGGGGGCGATGAGAGGCTTCGGGGACCGGGGCCGCGACCGAGACCGCGGCGGGTAAGGGGGGGGCTCGGCACGGCTGGGGGGCGGTGAGGGGANGGGTGTGTGTGTTGGAGTGGCGGTATTGGGGGAGCCGAGATCCCGTTTGTGGGGATTTTCCCCCCCTAGATTCTCATGTGGGGGCGGGGGTAGTTGGAGACTTATCTGTCACCAAGGCCGGGTGGTGGGTTTTAAGCGTTTTGTGTTTTTAAAGTATTTTTATTTAGGTTTTCACTGTCGATGTGTATCTAATTCTGAGCCTTGCTTGCAATTTTAAGGCCTGCATCCGCCCTGCCCCCTCAATTATTTTCTGCTAGCCCCCTTATTTACCCCGCGACACCCGTGGCACCCTCCCCCCGCAAGCCACGAAGGTCTCGGTGGCCCTGGCAGGGCTGGCTGTCCGGCTGGCTGTCCCTCTGTCTGCCCTTCTGGTTGTCATTGCTCCTTCTGGACTTACGGGAAAGATGGCAGTGGGGGGCAGATCTCTCTCAGCTGCGCTCCCAGGCTTATCGTGAGAGGAAATGAGATTGGAAACACTGCCATGCGGGGGACTTGGGTACTCGGGAGGGTGATCTCGGTGAACCGTGGTGCTGGACCACACTTGCCAAGCTTACATAGCGCTACAGAAATTGTTTGTGTGGTTCTGTAAAGGCCTAGTGCTTAGTACTCTTGAATCTGTTATTTAAAGGAGGTTTGGCTTGCAAAAGGCTTTTCGCAGGTGTGATTTGATGTGATTTTTTTGTTTTGAGAATGACAGCAGTAAATACAGTGGCATTAGACTACAGAACTAGATTGAGTCTCGAGGTTTTTAAGGGTTGAAAGTAATAAGGCGTTCGTGCCAGGCCCTTTCAAAGAGAAAGTTAGGACTGATTTCTGAGAGTGGCATTTTCACATCACGAGAAGTTCTCAAGGATTAGCAGAAAACACACCATGTGGGTTCTGATATATGGTAAGCTAGATGTCAGTTAATGAGTCTTTTCTCCATTTTTTTCCTTTTTTTTCCTCCCCAACTTCCTTTTCCTCTTGTTTTCCCTTGCCACTGGGAGATTAAAGAATATTTTGCTATACATCGCAATGCACTTTGACATTCAGTTTCTCGTTGTCTGTGGAGGGAGATAGTTGTATCATTGCTTTATCTTACACCCACATGTAACATTCTGAAATTAAAAGATACTTTCATTTTTTTTTTCACAGAGAGGAGGGTTCTGGTGTTTTTCTCCTAAGAGATTTCCAGCTCAGTTTAACACAAGGACATTGGAGTAAGCGCTTTGGCTAGTCTGAGATAGATCAGACCACAGCTGTGTTTGGAGTTTAGTGAGTGAGTTTGAGTATGCAGATTTATACACAGTTACTTAAAAGAACACTGGCCAAAGCGTTGACACAACACTTGATGTGCCTTAAAATTAGTGTAATTACATTTTCTGTAAAGTCTTTAATTGTAGTGGATGCTTCTCTTTTAGATCAGGGGTTTTGCATGAGTAAAAGAAGTGCCTACATCCTTCTTTGTGAAGTTTTTGGACATTTGCATGAAAAATCTTTTTTTTTTGCATATTATCCTGGAAGCTTTAATGCATCAGGATTCAGTTTGTTACTTACATCCTTTTAAGGTGTGAAAATATTTGTCACCACTAACAACCATCTTACTTCATAGATAATCTCTAAAATATTGAGCCACACAGTGTGCTGGTTCAGCACCATTTGAAAGTTTATCACCACTTCTTTTGTAGGCTAATCACATACAAGCTTTCTGGTTTCCTCTTGTTGGGAATGAGCTGTAGGTGACTTCTTAGGATGGAAAATTGTAATATTTTGCTCTGGGATGTATCAGATTTATTCAGTTCTGTGTCAGAAATGATGGCACGAGTAATATTAGGCAAGAATGTTTTGAGCCATCCTGAATTTACCTTTGAAAAGAGAGCTGTTGGCAAACCAGGGAAATTACTAGATTTAAATCAGTTTAGTTGGAGTTGGAATCTCATTTTACTTGGAGTCCGGATGTGAAGTGTCAGTTACTGCCAGTTTAGCAGATAAACCCCCACAGAGGCAGCGTTCAAGGGCTGCTTTCTTTCAGGTCACTATCCAGGCATATTGTGTATAGGAGTGGAGAACTGAAACTATGTGCGTTCTGTGTAGAATGTATCATTTTTTTCCCTCTGGATAGCTGTGGAACAAGTATTCATAGTACCCAGCTGTTGCAGTGTCCAGTCTTGCAATCAGCCCTGTACTATGTTTCCTTTTGTAAGGGAGCTCATCGACCCTTTGAACCTCCGGTGGACTCGACTGAGGCTATGGGTTAGGAACTACTGGGGTACTGAAATTGTTGACATTTTGACCTCAAGTTAGCATGATTAGTAACAAACAGCATCACTAAAGGTGAATGTCCCTGTAAATGAAAGTCTGTGCCTTTTTTTTCCTTTGTCCTGAAAGGAAACATAGTGCTTAAATGCACTTCTGAAGTCGTGTTTCACAGTCTTTTTCATATGACAAAAATTGATGACTGTGCAGGCTGTCTGGGGGCTCTGACAGGCGAGATGAGAAAGTAAGGGATGTTTATAGGAAAGGGAAGAAGCCTAATGTACAGTTGCAACACAGCAGACATTTTAAGACAAACTTAGCAAGTTTTAAGTTAAATTATATCTACCATACTTGGCTTTTTCAACAATTTAACCACTTCTTCCTGTTAGAATGTTGATTTCAGTTCTGTTTCTTTGGTCGCCTAGTGACTATAATTTATAGTTTCTATTGGAAAGTGATTTAAAGAACAAATGTACTTAATGTTTGAGCAAGTAGTCTTGTACTTAAGATAATTCTGAAATGTTTTTCAGCTCCTGTTTATTTTTTGGTAACTCTTCCACCTCCTCTTTCGTCCACAAGTAACTCCTGTAAGAATGTTGCGTAGGGATTTTTATTGCTTTCAGTTTATTTTGTTACCAGTTTTTTATTTACTAGTGGACCACCTGGGTTAGGTGCAGACACTTTAGTTTTGCTATCTAAAAGTTATTCGAAATGGGTATGTCTCATGAATTCATGTTTTGCAGAAAGCTGTAGCTTTAGGGCAAAAATGAACTTGATAGCATTTGGAAAAGTACTTTCTGCTGAGTTTGTACAATAATGATGAAAGTGCTGTAACTTTGTTTTGGTGTTACTTTAAAATATAATTCATGATATTTAGAGTAAATAATCTTTTCATGCCACTGGGTTTTTAGTTACTCTTACAGCTTACTGCCAGCAGCTCATGTTTTGGCTATTGCATTAGCCAGTCATTACAGTTAGTTCCTAACCTTCTGAAGTGTATAAAATTAACTAGATAGAGAAAACTTAGGGAGAAAGAGCAGTAACTTTTGAATTGTTCTGCTAGTTAGAAATTTTTTTTGTGAACATTAGCTTCTTACTCTCTTCAGTCTTCATTACAATGCATTTGAGAGAGGATATGGTTTTTCCCAGGTATTTTTTTGGCTTTTTTTTGCATGTTAGGCTGTGTTTTAAAAATAATTTCTTTTTTTAATTTCATTGATTACAGAATTACAGATGGACTTGCAGGCTTGGCTGGACTTGTTTACTTTCTGTTCCTCACACTGCTGTTTTTCATATGAGGCATACTTCTTGATAAGAAAGGAGAGAAGATACAGAGGGGGAGATAGTGAAATAGCTATTTAGTGTAAAACTAACCTTGAGAGACAGAGAAGGAACTTGCAAGGAGAGATTCTTCTCATCCCTTTTATGTAACCGTGTTGTAAGGGCACTGTCGGTTTCAAGACAAATGCTGTAGGTGTACACACAGCCATATCCTAGAGGCAGGAGCTTTAAAGGGGTGATTTACAATAACGTAGTTTTAGGTTCAGAACCAACCTAAAGCAGGTTTATGTTACTTCAAGAAGTTTTATACCATCATAGTGATTGGAGGGAGTGACTTGCTAGAATGTTGTGCTCATATGTCATTTTGGGGAAAAGACAATGGAAAATGGTTAAGAAAATTCCAGACTAATTTTAGAATAGCTTTTAAATACTGGCAGTATTTTTTGAAATAACTAACATTCACATTCACAGGTTTGGAGCGAGTCGTGGAGGTCCTCTTCCTCCAAAGAAATTTGGTAATCCGGGGGAACGTTTACGTAAGAAAAAATGGGATTTAAATGAACTGCCCAAGTTTGAGAAGAATTTTTATGTGGAACATCCAGAAGTGGCCAGGCTTACTCCAGTAAGTACCATGTTGTCTACAGCAGAAAATGTCACAAATGGAAAAACTTGTCCTAGGGAGTCTGGGACAGCATGTAAAATAGAGCTGGTTCTTCATTAAGCTTGTTTGGTGCAGGTACTCTGCAGGATACAGGTTCTAATTGCCTTTACTATTTAACATTAGCAAAGGATATGCTTCTCTTCTTAGCTGTTTTTATAAGAGATATTTTATATTTTGTCATTTGTAATGCGTCATCATAATGCTTGTCTGGTCTAGCGATTTGTCAGAGGAGATAAAACTTAGAGAGTTGCAGTACTGGAAAAGCCCAGAAAAAACCTAAGATAATGAACTAAAAGTGACAGAAATACATGAGAAACGTTTGAAAGTAATATTTTGTCATAAGAGTAATTTAGGCTGAAAGAGGCCTTGGGGACATCTCTAGTCTAATCCTCTGCTCAGAGCAGCACTAATGCTAGAACTAGAGCAGGTTGCTTAGTGCCTTGTCCTTTTGAGTTTGAATAGTCCCAGAGATGAGGAGAATTTATATCTTCTCTGGGTGGCTGTCTCAGGGCTTAATGTTTCTCATGGGATTTTGAACATCTTTGCTATAGTGACCCATCAGGTAGTGGAAAGTAGCAGTTAAAGGTCACCGTTAGCCCAGTCTTTCCCAAGCTAAACAAATCCAGCGCTCCCAGTCTGTCTTCATGTGGCCTGTACTGCAGCCTCCGGCTCTCCCCCATAATTGGACATGCCCTGTTAAAACAGTGTCCTTCTTACATGGGGGGCTCAAAACCAGGTGCAGTACTTTGTGTTTACTCTGTAGATACAGTAATCTTCCCTTCCTACCTAACTTGAGTCTAGTCTTCTATTCTCTCTTGCAGTGTATTTTTATAATTAGAGATTAAGAGATTTTGTTCTTAACATGAGGCAACAAAGTGTCATTATCTGATTGCATAGACTTACAAATCCTTATGTGAAATATGCATATGGCATAAAGGAATTGAAGGGGTATCGACTTCTTAAAGATATCACAACTTGAGCTACTGAACCATGGTTAGCGTGAGCTGCTGTAGCTGTATTTGGCTTAGCCAGCTAAAGGGATTTTCACATTTTCCCCAGAAGTCATTTTCTTTTTTGACTTTTTAATTCAAGCTCAAGGGATTCTCAGAAATAGTGAATCTATTGCTTTGGATAAAGTGCATATTTGGTATTGATGTGTCTCTATTGATTTCTGATAAGCATTAGAATAAGGTCATGAATTGTCGAAGCATGTTGCAAAGGGCAGTTGGACTTGCAAGATAACCTAGACAAAAATCAAACACTTTTTCTAATCCTGAAATTATGCTTATGTGGCTACACATTTTGGAAATATTACAAGAAGTTCCTTAAAAAAACTCTGTGGTCCTAGAGTATCATTAGGATGTTGTCAGAGCTTCTTTCATTCTCTGAAACAATTCCAAGCAACATTTGAGTTGCAAGTTACCCAGCAAGAACTCTGTATTTATCTGCCTCTGGAATGTGTTAATTGAAGGAGAAGGACTGCCCTGCCTTCTGTTCATGGTATATCAGGACCTATTTAGTTCGTTTAATTCTTAGCACTGTCACATAAAACATGTTTCTTATCCTCTGCTTCTAATCACTTTGTGAGGCTGTTGGTCATTTCTGGCTTCTGGAAAAAATGTAATTCCTAAGAATACTCTGTTAGTATACTTTTCATTTAAGAGGGCTGGTTGTAAGAAGAAATTGACATTAGTCCGTCTAGGCTATGCAGAGAGTTCATACTTCTGTATATTGGAGAAGCTATACAATAACTCAGTCTTAAAGTAAAATCTTTAGGAAAGCAGACTTTTTTTAGATCTTGTGTTTTATTTTAGTTCTCTAACAAAGCTGTTATCCAGAGGTGAGAAGAGAGTTAGTAGTTAGAAACATGCACTTTAAGTGCCTGCTGACATTTGGCATTTATTTCTTTCTTTTTTTTTGTTTCTACGTAAATAGTATGAAGTTGAAGAATTGCGAAGGAAGAAAGAGATAACAATTCGGGGAATGGAGGGCTGCCCCAAGCCAGTGTTTGCCTTCCACCAGTGTAGCTTTCCACGTAAGTATTTTTGCCATTCTTTAAGGTCGTGGAGATTGCTCAGAAAATACCTGAGCAGTTACTGGTTCTGTTCTCTAAAAGGTTCTCTAAAGCCTCAGTTATCCTTTAAGAAATTTATTCTTTTCTCAAATTCTGAAGAGTATGTGATGGATGCCTTGATGGACCAGAACTTCACAGAACCCACTCCGATTCAGTGCCAAGGCTTTCCACTAGCCCTCAGCGGTCGTGACATGGTGGGCATTGCACAGACCGGCTCTGGGAAGACACTAGCAGTGCGTATTGTTTCCTTTTGTTTCTTCACCTAGCTTTCCTGGTCACCTGGCATAAATTACCTGTGGGTTAGTTTTTGGGCTTGCCAGTACTAGCAGTGAGATGATTATGTTTTTAAAGCTTGTTGTATTGCATCATGGGGGACACTTGAGTTTCAGATCAGCTAAAAGCGTGTTGTATTCATAGGTGTGTATTTTGTGCATGTCTTCCTGTTTGGATGCTTAGTCAGTTCTCTTTGATCTATGCTTACATTGTGGTTTAAAAACCAGGACGTTCTCTTTAGCACACTTGTTTTATAAACTACACAGGTTAAAATAAAAAATGGTTGAGTTTCAGCATATACATTAATTTTAACTGCAGTGTTAAAAAGGATTTTTATCCTTTGTGAAAAACATTGGCGAAGATAATGATTACTCAATTCTGCTAACTTATGCTCCAAAATTAAGTGAGCCTTCCTTTTAGAGGTGCTGAGCAGCCACTTTCTGTGCTCATGCTAAAGCAGATGCAGTTGGTTAGCGGCTCTGAAAATCTTCTGTTCTGCCAGATAAATGCAGGTATCTTGTTTTGCAGAATCACAATTTGTATATATTGTAGAATACTGTTTTCTTCTGTTTTAGTACTTGTTGCCTGCAATTGTTCACATCAACCACCAGCCGTATTTGGAGAGAGGGGATGGCCCAATTGTAAGTGCTTGTGTTGATTCGCTTCTTTTTTGTATATATGGCATGACATTGTTAATAAGATGGGTGCTTTATTTATTGGTGTATCAGAATAGTAATTTTCCCTATCCTATTCCTATCAGAATAGGAATTTTTACTATCACAGTGTGAACATCCCACTCAGTTGAAATTCTGTGCAATTGCTGACGTAGTCTAAAGATATTTAAATGTTTTAGCTAATAAAGAGCAGATGGTCCAACTTTGCTTATGGTTTTGTGTTAGGGATGTGTATGCAGCTTGACTCTTCCTGAATAATTTCCTTTTGCAGTGTCTGGTTCTGGCACCTACTAGAGAGTTGGCCCAGCAAGTGCAGCAGGTGGCTGATGATTATGGCAAGTGTTCAAGACTGAAGAGTACCTGCATATATGGAGGAGCACCCAAAGGTCCCCAGATCAGAGATTTAGAAAGAGGTAATTTTAAAACGGGTGCTTGCAGTTTCTGGAGGAAGTGGTATTGTAAAATGTCTGTAAAAATAAAACTTCTCAAAACCTGTTTGGAATGGGGTGAGAGTGAATGAGTGTCTGTCATATCACTCAGCTGCAGTGATAGTTCATGAGGTAGTTCTCTTCCTTGTTCTATAGTGACTTGGATATTAGATTTTCTTTCTGTTAGCTGTTTGAACTTTCCACTTGCGAAGATCATCAGGGTGTAGAAAGGGGAAAAGGAAACTTCACAGAAAGAGAGCAGGGTTTTTTGAGGAAATGCAATACCAGCATGTTTAAGGAAGGATTTTTCTTAAGGCAGATTTCAAGTTTTCTGCCTATGTTTATTGAAATAATCAAGCTTTGTTTCTGAAAGTATAGAAACTTCTTTCTACAGCAGGAGGGGTGTGTGGGTTTTTGTTTGGTTGCAATTTTTTTTTCTAGTTTTTTTTTGTTCGTTTGTTTTTTAATTGTCGTTAAGCACTAAGCACTATGTGCTCTGTAACCAACCACTGTAACACAGTAGTGCTTAAGTGACCTATAATTTCAAATGCAGGAATGTGCTGTTGGCTTTCATCTTCACTAGATTTAAAAATGTAATAGAATTATGTGGAAAGATGCAGGAATTATTATAAAGGCAGACATACATGCAGATCTATTCAAGAAATCAGAAAATCTTGCTTACCACTGCAGTTTGCAGGATCCTTATTGCAAACTGCAGTAGTGGGATAAAGGCGTGCATGGTAGAAGTCTGTGGGATATCTCTGTTCAAGAAAACAGAGCATTCCAATCCAAAAATAGCATCTTCAGTGGAAGAGTCCAAGGTTTCATGAAGAGTCTTTGAGAGGGTCAGCTTGCTGGGTTTTTGCACACCTTTCTGGAGTGCTGTAAAGTAGATACTCTGCTTAAGAAGAAGATCTTTTTCATGCCTCTTCTTCCTTAAACTTACCTTCTGTGGACATTTCAGTGACACTGAAATACTCACCTGTAAAATTTGGGGGTTGGTGGAAACCAGATCCTCCTTTTAAGGAATGTGTAAATTGCCCAACCTGGTATTAGTTAGGAATATTCGAACTCTCTTTTTATCCCCACAAACATTGGTAGGATGGTTGTCTCTCACTATTATTGCATAATTGCTCAGTATTAAAGCCCATGCTTTGGCTTTATATATTAAGAAAAAAAGTGAAAGTAATTTGACCTATAATACAAGAGGAGCACTTCATGTTTGAAAATGACACCTCTCTAGACTGCATAATTCTGGATGAAGGTGGGTCAGGGTTGAGTAGAAGCTTACTTCACTTCTGATTTTTAGACAGCTCTTCACTGGTGTTTTTCTGGCAGTAACCTTTTGGTTTCTGTACTGCATTTATTATTCTAATGGCACTATAACAGTAATTTCAGAATGGAAAAAATACTAAACAGAACTAGGGCTTCTACTGAAGTGACTCAATCTTGGATACGAATGAGGGTGGTGTTTTTTTTTAAAAACAATTTTGCTCTGGAAGGTGATTCATTCTGGCTAAAAATACCAGTTGACATTCAAATGAAGAGCCTTACTCTTTTTCCTTATTCTGTTCTGAAGGTGTGGAGATCTGCATTGCTACACCAGGTCGCTTGATTGACTTCCTTGAGGCTGGGAAGACCAACCTTCGTCGGTGTACATACCTGGTGCTGGATGAAGCTGACAGAATGTTGGACATGGGATTTGAACCACAAATTCGTAAAATTGTTGACCAGATCAGGGTGCGTGACCCTTGCAGAAGAACAGCCTCCTTTGTTTTCCTGTTTGAAATCTAGTACCGTAAACAAATCTGTGTTCCCTTTTTCTTAGCCTGACCGCCAGACTCTGATGTGGAGTGCCACCTGGCCAAAAGAAGTGCGCCAGCTTGCCGAGGACTTCCTGCAGGACTATGTTCAGATCAATGTGGGAAACTTGGAGCTAAGTGCCAACCACAATATCCTGCAGATAGTGGATGTATGCATGGAAAGCGAGAAAGACCATAAGTAAGCTGATGTTCCCACCATTTTGCTTTCTTTGGTTGTACCTGAAAGTCTACAATGCTTTGTAAGCCTACTAGGAATTCCAAATAGTGAAGTTACTTGTAGTACTATTTAACCTTTGAATGTTACAAAGCAAGTCAGTCCTGTAATTATTAACTAATCTCTTGTGTATATTTTGACCAAACCTTTGTACAATGGATGTGTGTTGTGTATGTCCTCAATGTCCCTTGAGAGAGAGATCCTCTATTCTAGTATGTGTGGCTCTACATCTTGGCTCTCGTGTCTGTTTTAGACTGATACAACTGATGGAAGAAATCATGGCAGAGAAGGAAAACAAGACTATCATCTTTGTGGAGACAAAGAGGCGATGTGATGATCTCACTCGAAGGATGCGCAGAGATGGGTGATTAGCTTCTCCCCTTCCTCCACTTTTTTCTAGGGGGAAACAAAAATTGTAATCAAAAGCAGTAAGATTTAAATGTTCATGATGCTATTGCTGGGAAAATCTTATCCATTATTTTCTTGGCTAAATTCAGTCATTGTTTCCCAGAAGATACCACTTCATCAAAGCATTAGTGCAAGAGAGAGTGTTTGTAAGCAGTGCAGCTTTTTTAATGTATCAGGATCCTGATATGGTGATGGGGACTGTATCAATATAGCAAATGTGACTTGGCTTAAATGGTTCTTTATGTAGGTGGTGGGTTTACAGTACACATGCTGGGTAGCTAGAGGCCAGAGAATAAAATATTTCTCAAATCTTACAGTTTTTCTCTTTTAAGCAAAATGCCAATGAAGCTTCCTGTTTCCTTTAATGTATGTACTTTCTATCTATACTAATGTACATCTCTGTTTGGCAGTTGGCCAGCTATGTGTATCCATGGAGACAAGAGTCAGCCAGAAAGAGATTGGGTGCTTAATGGTGAGTCCATCACTGACGGGAGAATAACTTGGGCTGCTGTACCTAATTTACCTAGACATGTTTTTCTCTGGTCTGGTTTGTTTTTTTTTTTATCTTTAGACCAAATAGACACATTTAAAAGGACTTCTCTTGCCTTTGTACTCTTAATTTCAGTGGTCATGCCTTTTTCTGTTTGTTTTGATAAAACAAAGTGGGAAAATCGCTTAACGCAGCTGGATTTTGAAAAATCATTGAGGCATTATATCCTGACTTGTGGGGGTTTCTGGAATTGACCCACCTTATCTAGCTTGTGGAAAATGAGCATTTAGTGTAAATCAAGTTCAGCTAACTTTATCTTTTTGAAAAATCTTACTTCATAGCATGCTTTGTTTTACAGAGTTTCGTTCTGGAAAGGCTCCTATCCTCATTGCTACCGACGTTGCATCTCGTGGGCTAGGTTTGTACACATAGACCACTCTTGCCTACTGCTGCATATTTTTCTTCTTTGGACTGAAAAATGTTTCTTTAAAAAAAAAAATTCAAAGCGTGATTTTCCCCCACATGTGAAATACGTTTTTTAACATTAATCTTTTTTTTTTCTTTCATATTCAAAGTCTCTTCCTGCTCCTAATGAACAGGCTTTGGTCTGCAGCAAGGCCTAGGCATGACCAATCGATCGCCAAGAGGGAGAAGAGACGTCCAATTATGCAACCCAACCCTTCCACCACACTCACTTCTTCCCCAAATCCAGCTTTTGTTGCTGGATGGTAGGGATGGATTGCTCTCAGTTGAGAGCGTGTCAGATAAAGTTCAAGTAGGAAGTTGCGGGAGAGCATTTTGACAGCAAATAGCAAATATTCTCCCCATATGACACACCACAGATTTGAACATACCAACTCCAGTGTACATGCATGTTTACCCTGCAGATGTATTCACATCTGAGAAAGCACTGCTCCAGATCTTTGCTCTTGACATGTAACCTTCCCTCCTCTGTGTTCCTTCTAGGCAGGACCACTGAGATGATATATGGCCTTTAACATCTTGTTACCCAGATGTGTAATTGAATCAAAATCGCACAGCTCTGTTCTGGTGGTATGAAAATGATCTGTCTGGATGCATCAGTCGTGCCCCCTTTTATAATAAGCATATTTGTGTTGTGAAACACTGTGTGCTGAGCACAGTCCTTACGCATCTGCCCACCCTAGAAGAGGAGGATGGCTGCTGAAGTGCTCTGAGTTTAATAACAGACATTGAATACTCTGCCCACCCTGAGTTCGGTAGACGATAAACTACTTGGGAGTCAATGTCTCATTGTAGTAAATTCTAGACAAAATTACTGCAAATCAGTGGAGATGTAACTCAGAGAATCTAGTTTGTTAAAAGCCTCAGTTACCTGAGCTCTCTTCGTATTCTGAAAGGGTGGCTGTGCTGTGCATCATATGGTCACTTTAATACAGGCAGACCATTAATAGACTTGGCAGCCTTTGTTCACACAACCTTCACCCCTCCTTCCCCTCCCCCCTCAAAAAATGTCCAGCACTTCCTCAGGAAGTGATTATATGGACTTCAGTCTCTGCCCTCTAGGGTCATGTCTGGACCTGTGCAGTTAGAACTTGGGCCTGTTGGGAGAAGGGACTGAGGCCTGAAACCAGTTTGTATGAAAGAGAGCTGCTTTCTCTAGCAGCATTTTTTAAACAGGCTTGCTATGTGCTGGTAGCTTCTTTGTGCATCTTGCCTAGACATTTAAAACAGCCTCACCCCCCTCAAAAAAACAAAAAACAAAAAACCAACAAAAACCAACACTCTCCCCCAAAACTACTCAATTGGATGACACCTCAGAAAACAGTCTCCCCACTTCCCCTCATCCACTTCACCCGAGCTAAGGGGGAAAGGTATCAGAGTCTGTTTCTTGTTACTGAACAACATCTCTGCTTGTTTTGGGGCCCTGAGTTTGCTGCTTAAAGTAAGTCACTTAACTGGCAAACTTCTGGACGACTTCCTCCAAGATCCTGGAAAGTGAAGGCTTCTACCTAAATAACATAAAACAGGGGCGCGCGCCTTTTGGCTGAGTCACCAGGGCTTTCCCTCTTCCTAATGGAACATTGGTTTCAAAAAAGCTTCTTTCAGGTAAGTTCTGAGTCCCGTAATGACTTCTTTGTGGTAATTCCCTGGAGTGAGGTCCTTTCTCTGCACTGATTTTTTTATTTTTTTTTTTACTTTATTTTTTTTGTTCAGTCTATTAAACTAAAAACATTGAATTTGTTTTCTTTTGTTTTCTTTAACAGAAGCTTTGATATCAGCTGCAGATCATTCTCAGTGCAGGGGTGGGGGCACATCTACAATGATGGTCTAAACATCTCTCTAGACTAGCGTGTTTGCTAGTTTATGTCTGTCCCGTTTAATAATTGGAGACTGTCTCTGCCATAGGGTGTTCTGGTGGTCTGACAAAGAGAATGTTTCCCAGGTAGCTGTCAAAAATGATTTACAGTCTCAATTCTTGATCCTGCTACATTATCTTCTAAAAGTGCAGGAGGATTGCGAGTGTGCACAAACACTTTGGAGCATGCTAGACTGGAGAAGCCGGGTCTTGTACACGCTCTGGTCTTCAGCGAGCTGCGTGCTCTACCAGGACCACTTTCTAGTCTGGAAAACACCCTTATATCTTCCTCTTCCTGCCTTCCCATTCTTTCTGCTCCTCCCCAGTCAAGTCAGTTCTGTCTGCATTGGTAGCTATAATTCCTTGTGCTTTCTGACAGGAAAGCACGTCCTTGTATCCTCTCTGGTAATTCAAGTCACTTGCTACTGGATGTGCAAAATGGGACTGGCTGAGGACCATGTAGCCTGGAGCTTGTCAGTCTAGCTACACCCCGGCTGTGAAGATGCAATCTGTCACAAGTACTCTTCTCTATACTTCACTTTCCCTTTTTAAAAAAACTGTTGCAACAAGGACCCTAGCTGGAGACTCGCGCAGCCCCCTGTGAAACCTGCCTTCTCACTCCCTTTTTTTGGTGTGATTCAGGACTTTGGAGTCAGCAAAGACTGAGGAGCCCCCCCTTTGCTGTAATAAGAAACAGACATAAAGTCCCCCTCTTGTCACAACAACCCTCAATGTTTTTATTTTTCCTACAACCCCTTTGAAATTGATGCAGTCTGGGCAATAGATGCAGTCTGACCCTTTGGATGTAATTTTTTGTATCTTCATTTTTTTGACAATTGCCCCTAAGAGCCCCATATAGGGGACAAAAAGCGTTGGAGGACCTGAAACTTTTACCTGAGCCCAGGTTCTCCGGCGCTTCACAACCAAATGGGGCTACAGAGAAGCGTCTAAGCCAGTTCACAGAGCGAGCGTGTGTGGGGACTTCTCGCTGCCACGGACCCTTGATGCATGCTCCCCGCGCTCCAGTGGTCCCGTGTCAGAGGGCGGAGTTTTCGAAAGGAGGCCGCCAAAAATAAAAGGCAAAGAGACGGGATCGGCTGCAGCGGTTTCCCACAGGAGGAGGGAGTGTGCATCGGTCTGGTAACAAACAGAGAATGTTTCTCTCTTTAAAACAAAACGAAAAAAAAAGGAAAGGAAATCACAAAAATCTGTGTTTTATCTTGGATATTTTCAGAATATTCTTGTTAAAATGCAGATTTTAAATTTTTTTTTTTATGAGCTGTTAGGGCACTTACTGTAGAACGGTGCATTTGAAAATACTGTATTCTATAGCAAATAGGTGCTTTTTGGTACTTAAGGTGCTTTCACTGAAGCGTTGCACTAACATTTACTTGGTTTCTGTCCCATAAGTTTACAAACTCTGTCTTGTGTTAAAACACACAATTCCGATCTCCTAATTTTTAAAACTATTTTGCATACAAAGCCATTTTGATAATTTTATTTCCTGCTTCCATCTGACACTGGAAGTAGGGAATTGCTTACGGAATTCAGGATTGTCCAAATTATGCAAGCTTGCCAGAACTGGACAGAGCAGCACAGAAATGTTAGTGCAATGCATTCTAGTGATAACTATGAAGCTGAGTTAAGATACTTTAGGTCTGAATAATTTTTAATGAGTTGACTGAATAAAACTAATGTAATTTGAATGTCTAAAGCTTTAGGCTAGGGGAATTAGTTCATTGTATTTTATTAGTACTGTAAAAGTAAATATTTTTAAGATTGCCTTTTGTTTCATGTTACCGAGCGGAAGGTAAGTGATCTCATTACTGTTATTTTTTGTTAGACTTCTCCCAACAGAGTAAAAGCTTTGCCATGGCAGTTCTGCCCTTCCTCCACCCCAGTTTGCTCTGTCTGATGGTGACATTTTCACTTTACAGATTGTGTTAAAAAAAAAGTATGAAATTCAATTGGATTATTCACAAACATCAGTGTCTTTGACACAGGAAGACAGAGAAATGCATTCCGGGGAGGATGACTTTGAGTGCAGGGCAAAGCTGCTTTAAAATTGCTATTCTTTTTCAGGACACTGACTTTTGTTCCTGATGATCTTAAATTTCAGTCTTCTACTCTTTTGGGATGAGTCTGTCTTGTATTTATTCCATGCAATTACTAACTTTGTATTTTTTTTTCTTATTACTGTCACCTGCATTCGTGCTCCCCACCTTTCGTTGGCACGTCCTCTCTTCTTCTCCCCTTTCCTCAACCCCACCCCTTCACTGTGCTTCGCTCCTGGGCACTTCACAAGACGTGGAAGATGTTAAATTTGTGATAAACTACGACTATCCGAACAGCTCCGAAGATTATGTGCACCGTATTGGCCGTACCGCACGTAGTACCAACAAAGGTACTGCCTACACCTTCTTCACACCAGGAAACCTGAAACAAGCCAGGGAGCTTATCAAAGTCTTGGAAGAAGCCAATCAAGCCATCAATCCAAAGCTGATGCAGCTTGTGGACCACAGAGGAGGAGGAGGTGGTGGTGGAGGTAAAGGCACAAGGGAGAAGGGCTACACAGGGGATATGTTCCCCATTTTGAGGGAGGGAAGATTAAGAGAGGATAGGGAAGTAGTAAGTACAGGTCTAAGATAACAGATTAGTAACAAAGCTGTTCTATACTTGAGGTCCCAACACTTGATGTAGACGTAGTACTTCTGTCCCAAGAGAGAAGCAGTCCCCTGTTTTACCTTAGCTGTAGAATTTTTTTTTTTCATAAGGTCCTCAGAGAGCTGATTCTGCTTGAAGTAATTACTTCCTCACAGCTCCTGCTAGGGACAGGCACCAAGGTGCATGTGCATGCATGTGCAAAATTGAAATCAGTAAAGGGATACACTGGCTTTCAGGAACTGACACACTTTCTCTTCCCATTCCCTGAAGGAATAAGAAGTTATATTTCCAAATTAGTCCTGAATTTCTTCCATTTCTTTGTCTCCAAGCACATACATAAAGAACCCTTGTTGAACTTCATGTTCACACCTTGAACAAAATGAAGAGGCGTGTGCACAGCTGTGCAGAGAAGTTTCAGTCAGAAGAAGGTGCTCCTTGGGAGCAAAATTGGGGATGTAGAAGGGGGAGAAATGGTGGCATAAGTGTACCAGAGATCATTGTTTAAGACTTGTTCATGGTACTAAATCTTAATGTATCCATCGCCAGGAGGTCGTTCTCGTTACCGAACGAGCAGTTCAGTAAACAACCCTAACCTGATGTACCAGGAAGAGTGTGACAGGAGGCTCCGGGGAGTGAAAGAGGGCCGGAGAGACTCAGGTGGCTTCAGAGACCGTGAGCGTGGTGAAAGTTATGCCAACGGAGCCAACAAGACCTATGGCAGTGCCTACGGGAGCCCAAATTCTGCTTTTGGGGCAGCACAGAGCCAGTATGGTTACACTCAAGGGAGCTATGGAGCAGCTGCCTATGGCACGAGTGGCTATGGCACTGCAGAGTACAGTGCTAGTGGCTATGGTGCCAGCACCACAGCTGCCACAGCTGGGAGAACCTCACAGAGCACTACCCAACAGCAGTATGCAGGGATGGTGGGGCGCTCGGGCCAGCAGCCACAGCCGCTCATGTCACAACAGTTTCCGCAGCCCCCTGCCACNCTTTTCTTTCTCTTCTTTCCCATTGTGATGTCTCTCAAGCAGGTTAGACTTAGAATTCGCTATCCAAATCCCTCGAGCCCATCAAAAATGGCCCCTGGTCCACATTAATGGCCCTGTCCTCTTTTTCTTTTTCTTTTTCTTTTTTTTTTTTTTAAGATATATATATAGTTGACTGGAAAATTTATTATTTTTGTCTTGCATGTTGAGGAATTTGGAAATTTTATTTTCTCTAAAAGAAAAGGGTATAAGGCAGATAGGTCCCAGCTCGATCATCTTGGTGTCTAAGGTTTGTGTGAAAACTTGCTTTTGAGGGAAAGAAGTTTCTATTCTGTAACACGATAACTTAATTTCAGGAAGTATAAAGAGAGATGGGAAACTCTGGGGGAGCTAAAAAGCACTTCATTTAAAATATAAATGCAAGGGAGCAATGCTCACTTCTCCTAATCTTAATTTTTTTTTTTTAAATAGCTCACTATTACTGCTTGTAATCTCACTGTAGGTGACTTTCCATAGGAAAACTCTGTTCATTTGTCTGAGCTGGGTGGTGTTCAGAGTAAAACCTTGGGTATATTGTTGGCGATTTTGGTAGTTCTGGAAGCCCCATTTTCTGCTACCTGTAACAGCCTGCAGTACGGAGCTTGGGATTAAAAATCTTGTGTCAGAGACCAAACCTGTTTTGCATCCGATACCTGAAAACCAGATGGTTGCTGTGGGTACCATTGCTGAAATGTTCAGCTGAGTAAGTTCTTTCCCTACGATTGTTAAATTGCAGCATCGCAAATGCGTGGAGCCTGATTATCATTAAATTAGTTACTGCTCTCAAATTTCTGTTGGGTTTATTGAAAGAAGTCTTCCTTGAGAGCCTAGAAATTACGCAGAACTGAAATGATGAACAGCGTTACCTTGTTTGTCTGCCCTTCACAAACAAACTCCCTTTTGCCATGGGGAATGTTCTGAATGCCGCTACGCTCGATAAAATGTGACAGAGTTTTCCACACTTAAATTTAAGAGGTTTGAATAGGGTGGGCTGGGGGGAGGGCAGGGGGGAGGAAGGGAGGAGGAGATTGCCTGGGGTCTCCTTCTCATGAGGTAAGCGGTGAGCTGGTTAGTGCATCTTGATTCTAAGGCTTTATTTCTTTTGTACCTTGCACTGACTATTGCTTTCTCTGGCTTTTGAGTGCATTTCCCTGCTCCATTGGTCCCTTTGAGCTGAGCTCTTGCAGGTAGGTAGTATTTTAGAAAATGTTAGAGAAGAGTGAAATTTTAGTAAATACGTAAATAAAACTTGTTTATTTTACAGGCTAAGGTGGGTGTGAGGGGGGTTTCCCCCTTTAGTAAAGCATGTTGTTGACTTGTTATTTCTAATACCAGACGGTTCAGAGACAGTAGATGATAACAGGAGTTGGCTGCTCTTGATCTGATAAGATGACAAAAGGATGGATGCATCTCCTGGTTTGAGGCACGCTCTTCGCATTAGGAGAGTGCAGGGGGGTTGTGGGTTTTTTCTGTTGGCGTTCTTGCATATGGATGAACAAGGCAGCCCACTCCTTCTGTAGCAGAGTGGAACTTCTTATAGCCCTGGAAAAGAGCTTGCTTATACAGAAATTATTTCTTTTAAAATTTAATTTCTTCCCAGAGTAAAATTTTGGGGGATGGATGCTCTTTTTTTCTCTTTTTTTCGTGCAGTACACAGGTAGGTTGCTGACAGGGAGAAGGGAGATGCCTTCCAGAACCTCAGTTCCCTGGTTCCATTTTATAATTCCAGTTCATGGGCAGGAAGTTCCTTTGCTTGTGTTAAGTGAAAGCCAGAAACACTTTGTTTATCCAGGCGCTGGCTGATAGGTCTTTGCCCTCCCTTGCAAGCAAATGTAGAGCTTTTTTTTTTGTTTGTTTTAAATTTGAGAGTAGAATGCAGAAATGTGTTTGAGGGGTGTAGGAGTAGGACATCTCACTGACTGGCTTTAAAAAGGGTCTCTGGACCACCAAAGCTGCCTTACAGTCTGTTATAGCTTTCACTTTTGGGAGTGACTTGTGCATGTTTTAAACATCGATGCCAAGTCTTGCAGTGCTTTATTGCCATTGAAGTCAGCTGAAGTCTGGGGTCTCGGTTCAGTTCAGAGTGTCAACCAGACCGCTGAATGCACCATGGCTTGTGCTGCCCTGTCCCACCTGGTGCTCTCTGCTCTGCCCCATGTACCAGCTGGAGGGCCCTTGTTGATAAAGCATTAGCCCCTAGTGTTGTTTGCATTGTTTTCAATCTGTAAAAAGTTTTGTGGGAGTGTCAGATATCTGAGCTGGGTGTCTCCTCCCCTCCCACTTCCTGAAGCAATTTACTGTTGGGACTTCTCTGAACAATGGAAGGGTTTCTAGCTTTGTGTGGGATCAGCATCTTGTTTCACACACCTGCTGGTCTCTGAACACATTCCTGTTGTATTAACGAAGACTTGAATTGAGAGATTCGTAGATCTGTGGTGTTCAGGCACAGGATACTAAGAGCTATGTTACTATTCTTAGTTTGTAAATTGTCCTTTTGATACCATCTTGTTTTCTTTTGTAGGTATAAATAAAAACACTGTTGTCAATAAATTGTGAACTTTGTCTTTATTTTTGGAATGTAAAGCCGTCTTTGCCCCTGTTCTTCCCAGTTCTTAAAAGTCAAATTCAAGGAGATGGAAACACTTCTTGGCAACCCACTGAATTTTAATTGAAATTGTCCCTGTCTGTAGAACACAAGGAAACTGAAAATAAGTGAGCGGGGAGGATGTTTGAATACTTGCGGAATTAGAAGATTCATGTAATTCAAAGGCGGTGTGTTTTTCTTGAATGTTACAGGGCCTGAATAGAGAGAGGGTCAGGCAGAATTAATTTTCAAGAGGGTGTTAGTTCATACAGAGTTAAAGTAACAGTTTGTACCATCTGCTGTGTCAGACATGGCCACCTGTGAAATGGGTCAGTTGTCTTACGTTAACAGACTTTATTAGTACATGTTCCCTTTACCATGGGCACTTGCTGAAGGACTAAAGGGAGTTACATTTTCCCTTGTGCTGCCTCAGGGTCAAGGTGGAAGCGTATTTTGGACGTATATGCTGGGAAGAGCTGGGAGAGAAGAAACTGCGCTACTTCATTATTGGCCAGCACTAGCACCAAATTCAAGTGAGAAGAAATAAAAAAATTGAGGGGAAGAGTCTGATGGATGAAAAGCATTTCAGTTTTCCAAGCCTTGTCTTCCTGGCACTGGGTTGAAACTCAGCTGAGCCATCCGTTAGTCAAAAAGGGCCAGGGAAGGAAAGCTGTGATCTTAAACAGCTTCGTCTTTGGAATTTCTTGCGCTGTCTGTATGATGTCTTCAAACAGGCATGGGAAGACTTAGCTTCTTTCCTTTTAGGACTGCAAAGAGAAAGAGAAGGTAATGAATAAATTTATTGGAATTCAACTGGTTTTTTGTTCCAATAATTTTATGGCTTTTAACTTGTGGTTTAGAGTGCTAGATAGTGGGGTGCCAGGTTTGCAAACTGCAAATGAGAGACAATCACTATGAAATGCTTCTAAGAGGGGAAAACACAACCTGTTCATCCTTTATGCTGAAGGAAAAGGTTCTTGTTTGTCTTCCATGGTTACTTGTTCTCAGGGGTGGGCCGTCTTCATTTTTTTTCTTGATGATGTGCTATCCCTAGTGCTTTGCCCTCCTTTTGATGCAAAGCATGGCCTGAATAAATGTCTGTGGCCAGACCCCGACTGAGCCATCCCAGCCCATCTCAGCTGAACATTGGGATGGCAGGGATGCTTCTGGGAAGTGCCAGAGGCCCATAGGCTTAGATGGGGGGGCCAGAGCAGGGACTGTCCTGGGTGTGCAAGGGTCGGGGGTGCAGAGCGGCTGTGCCTGGGATGGGGTGGTACCAGGGTGGGCGCTGGGGCCTGTCTCTGTTGGGTGCCAGAGGGAAGGGCAGTGATGTGCAGAGGATGCACCATGTGGGAGGGCCTGATGGACTGGGCGAGGCCGGAGGGACTGTGCCAGGCTGGAGGAATGGGCTAGGGAGGCCTTGTGAAGGTCAGCAAAGCCAAATGCACATCCTGCCCCTCGGTGGAACAACTCCGGGCACCAGTACGTGCTGGGGGCTGCCCAGCTGGAAAGTGGCTTGGCAGAAAAGGCCTTGGGTGTGCTGGTGGACTCCAAGTTGAACACAAGCCACCAGTGTGCCCTCGTGACAAAGCAAATAGCCTCTGGAGATGCATTGCCAGCAGGGTGAGCAGGGAGTCCTTCCTCTCCACTCAGCCTTGGGAGGCCAAAGCTGGAGTGGTGGGCTCGGCTCTGGGCTCTCAGAACAAGAAGTGGGGACACCCAGGGCGAGTCAAGAAGGACCACAAGAGCATCTTGATGTAGGAGCATGGGCTGCAAGCTGAGACTATTCAGCCTTGAGAAGGCTGAGGGGCATCTTACCCATGTGCCCAAGTGCTGTATGGGAGGAATAAAGGGGACAGACCCAAACTCTGCTGAGTGGAGCCCAGTGACAGGGCAAGGGGCAATGGGAAATTCCACTTAAACATCTGAAAATAATATTTTATAGTGAGGGTGGTCAGACACTGGCACAGATTGCCCAGAGAGGCTTCATCCTGGAGACTGTCAAAACCTTACTGGACAGGACCTTGAAAAATGTGAGCAGGGGTATGGATTAGATGACCTCCCCCCCTCCACCCTGACTCCCCACACCCCTGGCCATTCTGTGAAATACAAACTTTGGGGAGCTGAAAGCTTCCTCAGGATATCTTTCATGTCCTTGTGTTAAACAGAAGGGATCTCATCTAGTTTTGAAAACAAGATAAAAAGAAGTAGCATTCTATAAAAATCCCTTTGCAGTGCTTTGGTATAGGCTCAGAAGTCTTATTAAATACATTTCTTTATATAACATATTTTTGCTTTCTTTTTTCAGCATCGCTGCCCTTTTTTCTGAGCTCTTCAGTGTTAGAAATGTTTTGAAAAGTTGGGTTTTTTGAAAGAATGTAAGAGATGTAACCTGTTATAATATTGCTGGCTCTCATAAATGACTGCAAAGCTATTTGCATGTCTTCAGACACCATTTCTCTCCCATGACCCATTACACAATGATGAACATTTGTGTAAAAGAAAAGAGAAAAAAAAGCTATTCTCTTCCTGCTGTGATGTTCCATCTACAAATGTTTTCTCTTTGCCTCCTGTATCATCTAAATTTTGCAGCTCTGTCACTAGCAGTGTGAGATTGGAAGCCAGCAGTTGTGTTTTTTTCCCCCTTTTGTTCCACCATCACAACTACAAAGGGTATGGGTTTCTCACAAAATACAGAAGGACACAGGACGCATGAATTGAGCGGAGCTAAAATGGGAATTAGTTTAGAAAAGAAAAAAAGGAATCGACGTGGAGCACCTTGATGGTGGTTTTAGAAAGTATTTTTCTGGCTACAAAAATATTTAATGACAGAAGGAAGTCTTAATCTGCCAAGGCCAGCCACCTGCTCAGTGCTCCTGTCACCTCCCTATCAGCAGGTGTATTGCATGAAGCTACCAAAAATCCATCCCTTGAAACATCAAAGCTGTCATTACTACTTTTGGCAGAGTGGTTGGGGAAAGTGAAGAAGGAGGAAAATATTTGTCCACTTGGCTAATTTCATCTAATTCCATCCTCCTCAACAGAAAGGTGTTTTAAAGCGTGCTTCAGCCTCGGCAGCCACAGTACGTTCTATCAGGATTCATGCCCGTGGTGCAGTTGTAAGCTCTGGTGTGTAGCCATTTACCAAAGCATGGCACTGAAATGGAAGGGGCGTCTGATTTTGGAAAACAGGAGTGTCTTGTCTGTGCAGATGCCCATCTTCCTACAGAATCAGTTCTTGACAACCAAGAACTTGATCTTCCCTATCAAAGGAAAAGTAGGTTTAATAATATCTCCATATGTCTGCAGTTGCTTTCTCAGGTACATTGTCTGCCTGCAGCTATTTTTTCCCCCTCAAAGATTTTTTTTTTCTTTTTTTGCGTGATTCATAATCTTTCAAAATGTATGTAGAATTGAATGTACCTCAGTTGTTAACTTCCCTGGGTGGGGTTAAACCAGGCTTAACTCCGGTTTAACTCTTGTTTGACGTGCACATCTAGAGCCGTGCGAGCAGTGATGCCCACTTGCAATTAATAGATACGGTTTTTAAGCTGGACTTTAGGTGCACAATGTGCATCACAAACACAGCAAAAAATAAAGTCATGTAAGGATTAACATTTGGCAAGCTGCAGCTCCACCCTATACTGCAAGAGTGTTGAATGAACATTTCATTATTACAGCAATCTGTTTACCTACCTTTGGTGACGTAGAGATAGAAGAAGTCACAGTAGAAGATGGTTTGTACCACCCCGGAAACGACAGCGATCTGGTCGTAGAAATTCTCCGTGTGGTAGCGCCAGACCCAGTTGGCAATGTAGAGAGCACGGTAGAGGCCCAGGAAGAAAAGGTAGTGTGTCGTGATGGTCTCCGCTTCCCCCGTCTTGCTGATCATGAAGAGCTGAGGAAGGATAGCCACGGACTCCAGGTAGATGGAGAAGGTCCAGAGTATCTGTGAGGTGCAAAACGAAGGCAGTGGGGAGTCGGTGCTGGTTAGTACGTGTTAAGACCCAAAGCTTTTTGTTTGGCAAACCACTGATGTGTGAGGGGGATGAGCAGAGCTGCTAAAGTTGGGGAAAATGAGCTCGCTGTGCTGGGAGTGAGAGGAGACAGCACTGAGCTGCTCTATAGATGGTACTATCTTCAAGGACTGCCAACTTTGCCTTTCCTGCCTGCTTTTGCTGTTAAAAATCTCAGCTATTCAACATGCTGCTCACTCTGCTGCCTGGTGTCAGGCTGCTGCTGCTTCCCTTCCCTTTTCCTGCCTCAGCTTTTCCTTACCTCCAAGGGGGTGAAGCTGTGGTTCTCCAGAAATGACAGGCCTGTGACAGGGACCAGCAGGAACTCGAGGCGAAAGGAGTCGTTCTCGCTGTCAAACGTTTTCCGGAATTTCACATAGATCATATACACGGTGACGTAGGCACAAATCAAAAAAATGACCTGTAGGAGGGAAGGGAGATGGCAAGACCTCACCTGCAGTTGCACTTTCCATGCTTAAAGAGAGGCTGGCTTTGCCAAAAGTCAAGATAGTGGTGAATGCTTTGCCTGTGTTGGCTTACAGATTGACTTCTGATGGAGATATTCCAGTGGTCAGGTAAAGCTTAGCCCACCATGAGAATCTCATGTTTGAATCCCTCCGGGGCACTCTGCGAAGAGGTTGGCTTGGTGGCAGCTTTATGTTAATGCTCCTGCTGTACAAGGACACCCAGGCTTGGTTCATGGCGTCTTGTTCCAGTTTTAGTGGTACTAAATATGGCTCAGCTCGCTTACTGACTATGGCAAGGAGGTTTTTTGGTCAGTGGAGGGACAGTGGCACCAAAGGAAGCGTCTTTATCCACCCTTCCTGGCTGAAAAACTCAGTGGCTGTGTACCCTCACCTCCCCGAGAAACCACAGCGAGCTGAGGGGAACCTCTCCTCCTGCACTGCCCTCTCCTTACCTTCATCACAGTGTTATAGACAGAGATGAAATTCGTGAACAGGTCCAGGTAGCGGGTTGTGAAGACGAGGGCAAAAAGTATCTGACTCTTCCCAGAGATTCCTGCGTGGCAGGGAGATGAGAGGAAAGTAAAGCAGATGAAGGGAAGGATCTGTGGGATGGTGGTTTCCCCTTAAGCCTCCTTTGGAAGCATTTGTATGTAAGTGTGTTGTTTCGTGAGCCAGGGCTGGTGTGTAGGTGTTGAGGTAGCTCTACCCCAAAGCGGCCAGAGTCTCCCAAGTAACAGACCAGGGTCCTGCTGATGCTGCTGAGTGCTGCCTGTAGGAACTGGTGCTCGGTGGGCATGCTCACCACTTTGGCCAGTTCAGTCCTTGCTATTGTCAAAAGGCCTTTCTCTTCCCTCTCTTCCCCCTCTGCCTGCCCACCTCACCAGGGATTGTGTGATGTGACATCTGCGACAGGAGGGAAGAGCTGCAGGATCAGCCCCGGGACGCTGATGGAACTTGGCCACTGCTGGCAGAGAGATGCGGTCAGGCCCGCCCACTTCTGTACCTGTGATAATGGCCACAGCCCCAGCAGCCCAGCCACAAAATCTCTTGAGGAGGGAACTATGAGCAAAACTCTCCTGCAGGAAGCTGCTGTCCTGATTTCTTCGCCCTGAGATGGGGCAGCCTCTGGCACCCGTCCACCACTGGCAGAACCTCCAACCTAAAGCAGCTTCCTCTCCGGGTTTTTGGTGTTGGTGCCGCCACAACCTCTTGCTCCCATTTTCCACCTCCCTCCAGCCTTGCCGCCCTCTCCTTCACTTCACTACCCTGAGACCAACACCTGCCCGAGGCTGTGCACCTTGCTACATCACATCCTTCCAACACAGCCCTCTCCTGGCAGGGAGACCTCCCAGAGGAAGAGGATGACTTCCCTCAAAGAGCCCACGGGGGAGTTTGTATGGGCTATCACTGGCCTTTCCAGCACCCATTTTGTTGTACCCTCCACCGAGCTGCCCTCCGAGAAGGGCCACCCTCCTTCCCTGGGGCATGGGAGCACTCACCAGCACAGGACTTGGACTTCACGATCTTCAGCAGGAGAATAATGATGGCCAGCAAGTGGGAAACATCCCCCAGGATGCGGAAGATGTTCATGGTGCCCGGGGGACTCCTCTGGGGTGAAGGGAGTGGGGCTCTTTCTGCAGGCAGGGAGGGCGAGGGCAGGGATTTTTTCTCCCCCGAGCCTCAACTGAACGAGCGGTCTCCTTCGGTTCAAGTTTCCCTTTTGCCTGAGCACGGAGCCCTCCCTTCTTGTAGCACAAAGTTCAGTCTCCCCTCTCCCGCGGCTGCAGATGCCTTTCCCCTGCCAGGCTGGATGTCTCCCTTGTTTACTTTTCTACAGAGGTGGATTTTCCCTCTCCCAGCCTAGGGTCTTCCTCTCTCTGCTTTGGGCTGAAAGTTGGAGTTTGTCTCCCGGAGAGCTCCCGGCTGAGCAGCCCCGAAGCCACTGCTGGGTGACGGTGACGTGGCTCCCGGCTGGCCGGGGAGGAGAGAGAGGAGGAGGCGGAGGCGGGAATAACTGCGCTATTTTTCCCTTTTTCTTTTTTTTTCCTTCCTCTTTTTTCTCCCCCTGCTTGTCTCAAGTTACACGCGGAAGTGTGGTTAAAGGGGAAAAGGCAGAGGGAGCAGGGTTCCCATCCTCTGGCCTTGAGGACACACCCTCCGGCAAGGGCCAGGCTTTCCAGGAATATTCACCATGGCTGCAGTAACCTCTGTCCTGCTTCCAGCTGGCAGCCTTCTGCTCTCTGCCCTTCTCGGCCCCATCGCACCTCCAGCACCTTCTCACCAGTGCTCCACCTTGTCTCCTAGAACCAAAGAAGAGGTGGGGAGATATTCGAATTACCAAGCCATTGCAGCTCTTCCTCAGCTGTTCATGCACAGCCGTTCCCTGGTGCCTGCCCCACCAGGCACCCCTGCCTTCACATATCCTTTCTGGAGCAGTGTGGATCCCAGAGCACAGCCCTGGAGAAAACAGAAAAGTCCTCCCAAGGGCTGGTTTGAAACAAACTTCATTGAAAATATTAATCTTGTAGGGAATGTGTTGAGTGAAAGAAGCACATGGTTGCTGGTGGTTTTATAGATTTCACGGAAGGGAGCTCAGTGGTGACTGTTAGAAAGTTTTAATGTATTTGAAAACAGCCCTGGGTGACCAGCTTGGTTTGGATAAACCTTGTCCTTGGAGCAGCAGTTACGCACAGAGATCTCATGGCAGCAGCGGGGGAACCTCTGCATCAAGATCCAGCAATTAGATAGTCAATATCTAATCACTTATATAAAGTTGCTTTCATATAACCAAATGGAAGTTTTGATTGGTCTCCTTGTCCCTGAGCAAATCACATCTGGCCATGGGTGTGATTTAGTTGCTCTTGGATTGTGTGATCCTGCCTGCTGTTGTCCCAGAGCCGGCTCTGGCTGCTGCCCTCCCTGTCCCCAGCCATGACCTGTGGCCATCCCGTACACATCTCTCTCTGTCCTTATGGGCTTGCTTGGAGTAAAATCCTTAACGACTAAAGTGTAAAAATATTATTCCTGGTGCTTTCCGAGAGGATTAACAAGCCTATTAGCATCACCGGATCCCTTTCTGAATAAATTTGCATACATTTCCTCCCTGCCCATTAGGTTGGCGGTTGTGTTTTCCCTCTCTGACACTCCAGCACCTGCATCATAGGGCTTTTCCAGATGGATTCACAGGCCGGGTTGGAAAACACCTGCTCAGCCCCACAGAAGTGGAGACATCCCTGCCTGTTCCCAGCCAGGGCACCGAGGCAGGGGTTGGTGCCGTGGGAGAAGGGTGGGTTAGAGCAAAGGAGAGGATTGGCGAAGGGTAGGGACTGGCTGAATTGGATTTCCAGACGTCAGAGTGGAGCTGCCTGGGATTTCAGCAGGCCTTTGTGAGGCTGTGTGGGTGCTGGTGAAAGCCAAGCCCCAGCCCTGGTGGCCCTGCAGGTCCCTGGTATCTGAGGTCCTTTTGCAGGTGGACAAAGAATTTTGACCCATGGAGCAGGGATGTAAAATTGGGGGAAAGGAACAGATTTGGTGTCTTCTCTTCCAAGAGATCCCCTTCCACTCCCCTGGCGTGCAGTGTCTGAGAGCTCTTGTCTTTCTCTTGTCCCTGCACTCCTCTTTGCAGCTTCTTGTCCCACCCAGGGAAAGAAGCCCCCTGCAGAGGGGTAATACTGTTGTGGGTGGCAAAGGTTTACTCTCTCCATGTTGCACCTTCCCAAGAAGAACTGATGGGCTCCAACTCTTCAGCGTTATCTCCCTCTGTGGCACCAGGAACCACCGGCTGAGGTGACCATTGGGAGCAGTCCAACCAAGCTCACCCAGCTGGAACAGGGTGGTAGGGCTGGGGTGTCCCCATGGGACATCCCTGTGTGGCACACGAGGGCCACAGGAAAGCTGTGGCAGGGCAAGGGACGCCCAGGCTCTTAGAGAAGAAAAAACTGGCACATGGAGTGGGACCAAGTAAAAATAAACCTTCCCTCCTCCCGCCCTGCCACAATGCAAAGCGCCTTGCGCCGGGTGTCTCCCTGCCTCCCAAAATAATGCCGGGTGCTGCCACCACCCCGCACGGTGATGCTCTCTCCATGCCTCCCGTTTCCATGGTGACCACAAGGAATGTCGCCAGGGTGACAAGGAGGCAAGCGAGCTGGGATTTGATATTAAAAATGAGATTTTGGGGTTGCTGGGTTTATTTTTCTCTCTCCCCCCCCCCACTTTAGTTCTATTTTTGGGGTTTCCCTCTCTGCCTCTGCTGATCTGGAAGGCTCCTCCTGCAGAGCCCCTGGGCCAGGGAGCAGCTGCTTCATCCAGGGCCCTTCTCTACCTCTGCCTGTCCTTTGAGGCGATGGCTATGGGATGAGAAGAGGGAAAAAAGAGGGTTTCCTTATCAGTAAAACATTTGTTTCCTTCTATCAGGAAGGCTTCTGTGCTTTTGCCCCTGGTGGTTCTCCAGGTGTTCCCCTCCATTTCTGCTGCAGGATGTAGCTCAGGCTGCATCCAGACCTCCTGGGAGAGTGGGCAGCCTCAGGGATTTGTCTGAGAGAGGGAAATGATTCTGCGTTCCCAGAGGGGCTGGGGAACATGGTGGGGTTGAGCACCATGGGCCACCTCTGTGTCTCACCATTTCTGCCCTCATGACCAGGTCAGTTTGGCTGGGCAGTTCTGGAACACTGGGGACAGAGATGGGATGGTTGGAGGAGGATCGTAGAGGGAGCCTGGCAGGTGCTAAGGAGTCCAGAACTTTGTTCTCTGGTTTAAACACTCAAAGTCAGACCTGCTCAGGGCAGAGAGGGCTTGAGGGTTTGTGCTGGCTTAGCTGGTGTCACAGGAATGCAGGACCACTAGTGTCCAAGCAGGAGCTGCTGGCATAGAGGTAGCATTTCTCTTCAGAGACGTCTTCCAGACTGGAGAAAGGGCAGGCAATGTTTGCTCACCTTCCCAGGAGCTCTTGCTTTCCAGTGCACCCATCTCTCCATCCATCTCCAGCTATCTCTCTCTCCCTCTCTCACTCCATCCATTCCTCCCTCCATCTTTTCAACCACCCCTCCTTCCTCCTCTCTCCATTCACCTCTCCATTCATCCCTCCAAAGTTTCCTCTGTCCATCTCTCTGTCTCTTTCCCTCCTTTCATCCATCCCTTTATCCATCCCTCCCTCCACCCTTCCATCCCTCCATCCCTCTGTCCCTCTGCATCTCTCAATCCCCACAGCAGCACTGGGAAAGGTTGGCGGAGTGGGGCTATTTTTGGGAGCGTCTCCCTGGCAACGGCTGCCACCACCGTCTGTGGTGGCTTTTCCATAGGTGCTAAAATATTCCACACTTCTTATTAAAGACGGTGCTGGTGGAGACGGGCGGGGGCGGCGAGTGTGAGCCACCCCACTGCTGGGGCCGGCGGCCATGGGGCGGTCAGGGCGTGGCACTTGGGGGGCACAAGGACAGCAAGGGGCCGGTGGCATCCTCAGTGCGACATCCCCGTGTCCCTGTCACTGGCTGTGGAAGTGCCACCTGTCTCTTGGCAGTGCCGGGCTGCCACACCATGCGCCAGGTGCAGCTGTCCATCCTCCTGCTGCAAAGGCAGAGGGAATCGTGGTGAGGTCTCGGGGGGAGCCAGCAATGAGGAGCAAAAGGCAGAGAGGGCGAAACCTGACCTGAAGCTGAGGCGGCCGCAGGGCTGTACTTGGTGGCTTTGCCCGCTCTGGGAAAGAGCAAGATGTCTCAGCTCCATCCTCATCTCTTCACCACATGAAGAGGAAAGGCCTGTCATGGTGCCAGAGGGATGGTACGCTTTGCCAAAGGGCAGCTGTGCCAATACTGGTCAGTAGATCTTGGGAAGCAGCCCCACAGGCCCTAGAGACAGAGCTTTTGGGATAGTAAGGGTCGTGAAACTGAACGAGGTCCTTACAGGGATGGCTGCAGAGCGGATGGACAGGAGGCCCCTGCTCCATCCAGGCGCAGCAGCTCCCCAGGAGCAGTAGGGAGCAGCCTTGGGCTCACTGGGGTGAACTGACCCATTCAGGAGGCTGATGTGCTCCTGGTCTGTAGCTGCTCATCTGCATGGAGCTACTAAACCCACCTTCTGATTCCCTGGCAGTGGCTTTGCCAGGTGGGAGCGGGCTGTGCTTGCCACGGCGGTGCTGGTGGGGGACAGCAGGCTCTACAGTGTGTTGTGCAGAGGTCACCCCTTGTGCCACATCTTGGGATGATTTTGGGAGGGAGGGTTGTGGTCGTTGCAGGATTGGGGCCCAGAGGAGACTCAAAAAATGTTTTTTTGATCTTTTTTGACTTTTCAGCACAAGCCTTAACACTGGGGACAGCAGATGAGCCACCAAGATGGAAACCATGTCCTCAAACAACGCCATCCTGGAGCAGGGCTGCCTCCAGGACCCTCTGCCTACAGCCGCTGCCTGTGTGGTCAGGGGTCTCTTCAGCCTCTGGCTTTGCTGCAGCAAAGTCCCCTGCTTTCTCTCCTTGTCACCAAGAAGTGACCTTTCTAAAGCCTCTGAGATGCTGCTGGCCAGGGAGACCTAAAAGAAGTTTCTTGGACAGGTTTCCCGGCAGGGTGGCTGTGCACTATCCCGGAGCCCTGAGGGCTGGCCCCTCCATGTCCACGCTCCTGTTCCAGCATTACTCATGCCGGCAGGAAATCCTCAGCTCTGTAGAGTGGGGAGGCAATGCCCCACAGCAAACACTCTGCATCAGCTGGGAAAGCCTGGTCCTTCCTCAGGGCGAGGTGTCAGCCCAGCACCCCAAATCCAGGTGGGAAAAAACCCTCTGACGGTACTTATTTCATCTCTGTGCAGCAGCCCAGGAGGAGGATTCACCTCCTTGGGGGCATCTGGCGGCCCCACCGTCCCTCTCCCGCTGCCGACGGTAGCTCTGTCTCCCCCATGGCGGCTCCGCAGCTCTGAGCTCACATGCGAGGATGGGCTAAAGTAGCGGAAAGCTGTTGGATCCTACCACAGAGTTACTGACTTCTCAGCTACAGACTGCATAGCAATCAGCGAGGGGGAGAGGCAGCCAGCGAAAGGGAGCGGAGCGCAAAGGGAGGAAGAGTGTCAGGGAGAGGGGGGATCTGGGGACTAGAGCAGGGGGGCAGCAAGGGGCACGGGCAGATAATGCCAGAGAAAGAGGGAGCCAGGCAGGAGGGGGAGACCTGAACCCGTCGCTGAGCCACGAAGGCACATCAGCACTCCGTGGGATGGACGCTCCTGGGAGCAAAAAATTCTGAGAGGCAGAGGCAGAAGGAGAGCGCTGGCGTGGGCAGGGCAGAGTTAGGAGAGGAGCAGGTCGCAGCGGAGAAGTAGCTCTTCGGGAGGGGAAAAAAATAAACCTAGGCTGGAGGCGAGCGAGGGCTGCAGAGAGACTTCCCCGATTCCTCCGGTCCGGCTGAGACGTTTCATGGTGAGATGGAGAAACCGGCCGCTTTCCCCTTCCTCTGATGTTGGCTCGGCACGGCTGGAGCAGGCGGCAGCCCTCGGCAGGACCCGGGTAAGAGGCGGTGCCGGAGCGCGCTGCTCTCCTCACCGGCATGAGAGCGGGAAGGGTTTTTCTCCCTTAGGAAAATAATGTATTGTTTCATTTGCGTTCGCTCTGAGGAACAGCTATAAATATAACTTGGGGAGAGATGCGTGGCTTCGTGTGAGCGTGCCAGTGAATAATAAAGTTGCCTGTGTGCATGGCGTATGCACGTACAGCTACCGGGGCGGCCGCGGGCCGAGGGGCAGGGGTGGGCTCCTGCCTCTAAACCTCCCCAACTTCCCTCCCCGCCCCCTTGCCACCCTGACCTGGGTCGCTTTGCAGGTAACTTCTTCATTTTTTTCAGTTCCCCGTGTTTTCTTAGAGTCTTCTCGTGCTGGGCTGCGTCTTGCTCACCTTTTGTTTCCCCTGCTCTGTAGATTCTTCTCTGTGGTGGTCCCGACCAGTTCACAGAGAAGGCAGCTGGAGACCTGCTCTCTAAACTCTCGGGTGCAAATGCGGCTGAAGTGGACGTGTTTGTTCTCCTGCTGCCTGTGGAGATTTTTCTTTTGCTCTAGACCTGCCCACCTCTTCCTTGCCTTCCACCTCTCCTAGTCCCAGCATGGCTGATCCTGCTGGTGGTGGTCCAACACCCCCCCGACAGGCACAGTGCAAAGGGTCTTCTGGATAGTGGGTTTGCGTGAAGGAGCTCAGGAGGAAGCCGTGAACAAACTCCCAGAGAAAGTCTGCCTTTGCTCCCTGTTGGCAAGGTCGGCTTCCCCGCCGGGGCAGGGGTGGGCAGGCAGGTTTGCATGGTGCTGGCAGATCACCTCGGACATCCCTGGCCCTTCAGCCCCCAAGGCCCTCCCTCTTGGGCAAATTGCCTGGAGTCATCCAAATCCTTCTGGCAAGAGCCTGGAATTTCCTATCCCTGCTGCCCAGCCCTGACTCCATCCATGGCAAAGCAAACAGCAGCTCTGGGGCCTCTCCCTTCTCCCCTTCCTCCCCTCGCGGGGTGTGCTGTGAAGGGCAGACAGTGACAGCGCACACGGGAACGCGTGGCAGAGGTGACGTAGCTCCAAGACTACCCTCAACCCCTGCTCTGTGCCCTCCTTGGCTTCTCAGGAGGAGGCATCCACAGGAGGTGGGAGGTGTGGAGATGAGCCCAGGGCTTGGGGTTACCCAGAGCCTGGGAGGGATCAGGCAGGTGCATGCAGAGTGCATCTTGACAGAGACATGGGAATGTGTCCCTTCTCCATTCACCACCAGAAGTGGCACCCACAGAAGCCTGAGGCACCTTGGCAGTGTGTGGCCACTCCTGTTTGCAGCCACTGAAGATAATAATAAGTACAGGGGAAATATGTGCCTTAGGAGGGAAGCACAAATCTGGTGGGGAAGAAGGCGGATGGTGAGAACGGCCACAGAGAGGATAAGCTGGAGAGGGCTGATCTGGAGGGAAGTGGGTTCCCTCTCCTCCACCTTTTTTTTTTCTTCCATCTCTCCCCCTGTTTGGGTGCTAAGACCAAGTGCCCCGACGAGTGGTGCTGGCAGGGGGCTGGCAGTGGTCCTTGCTCCTTGCAGCCCTCCGCCATGGTTTTCAAGGAAAACCGGAAAGCGAGGAGGTGGCTGGGGAGGGATGGAGTTACCAGGCAGGACCAGTCCCCACTGGCCCCTCCAGCCTCCCGGCCACGCCCGGGAAGCAGCTGCATCCCTGGGGTGGTGTCAGTGGCAGGAGGGTGCCAGCAAAGGGGAGGAGGGCACGGTGATGGATACCTGCGCCCGCCGCGCACTGACATCAGTGCGGACGCAGAGCGGAGCAGTTAATGGCCCTCTGCCCTCAGCAAGTCCCCCTCTCCTGCCTCGTTATTGCACTGGGTTGGCTTAACCCGGCAGTGCGGCCAGGAATCAATAGATGGATGCTGGCGTCTTAGCGATCGATCCCTTACTCATCCACGCGGCTCCCAGCCTCCCGCTGGCGCTCGTTTTTCTGTGAATGGCACGGGCTGAGTGAAGCCGTCTGCGCTTGCCTCGCAGCGCTGCGAAACTGAGTCAGGCTAAATCCCTGCTCCCTGACGTCACTGCTCCTGTGCCCCTTACCAGGGCGGAGAGGCCTCGCAGGGAACCCCCCCAAAGGCACCGGCACCGGTTTTCCTCTCCGGACAAGGTGGTTTTAATGGAGATGGTTGGGATCGGAGCCCTTTCTTGGGAGAGATGCTGGTTCTCTGGCAGTGGGGAGCTTGGGACAGGCAAGGGCTGCTTTTGAGCTGGTTCTCGCCCTCAGACCTCTGAGGCTCGTTCTCCAGCAGTGAAGGTGGTGCCGTGGCACAGGCAACTGAGGGATGGGAGCCGGCTGCAATGTGACCCTGTCCCAGTGGCCCCAGAGACCTCCATGCCTGTCCTCCTGGGAGCCTGGCAGCAGGCAGCTTGCTTCAGGGACAGTTTTGGCATTCACCCACTGGTTTATCTGGGGAGGCGATGCCCACCATCTCCTGGCACCAGCCGTGCTGGCACAGCAGCACCACTGCTGCTCTCACTGGAAATTAGAGAGTGGAGGGTGGAGAACAAGATACTCTTCAGCCCGGCACCTCCCCACGCCGCCAGGCAGGGGCTCCCGCCGCCGCTCTGCCCACGCTCCTGCCACCATGGCAGTGGGTCTGCCCCTCACAATCTGGACGGCTGTTTTATTTCTATGGCAACATTTCTCCTGAAACACTTCAGAGGGAGCCTGGTGCTGTTCGATAACGAGAGAAGCAGCGTCCCCCATTCTGTCCCCTGCAAAAGGCTCAGAGAAACGACCCTGACACCTCTCCTCACCTCCTTCCCTCCCTGACAAGCGGCACCTGCATTGGTACAATGAGCTGCTGGCCTTGTCCCAGCTGCCTCTCTGCTGCCTGTTCTCCTTTCCCCTGCCTTCAGCTTTGCTCTCCCCTCTCCTCTTGCCCGCTCCCTTTCTGCTGGCAGCCTGCTTAAGCACCCGCGCAGACTGACCAGCTGAAAGGAGTCGTAGAGCAAGTGGATGTCGAAAGTGACTCTGCTGTGGAGGAGGGTAAAGCCCCTGGAGAGCTGTATAGATCGGCCCCGCCAGCAGCACGGTGAGTGCGGGGGCTGAAGGGCACTGGGGATCCCAGAGGCTGGGCAGACAGGCGCTTCATCCCTCTGAAAAGCTCGATGGCATTACGAAGAGGCGGTGCCTGCCACGGGAGTAGACACAGCGGCCCCAGAAGTCCTCTCCTCTCCTGTTCCCGTTGTTCCCACCACCAAGAAAGAGCCTCGTGTCTGGGTGGAGGTGAGCAGGCAGAAGTTGCGGGCAGCACGGAGTGCCAGCAGGCGACAGGCAGGTGAGCAGGCAGGTGAGCAGGCAGGATGCCAGCGGGAGCGACTGTCGCAGCCCGGAGGAGCAGGGGTATGACAGCAACCCGTAGTGATGGCGGGGGGGATATCGCAGTCCTGGCAGTGTGCAGATGCAGCCGCCGTGTCCCGCTTCGCACTGCTCTCCCCCAGCGCGATCCTGCCCGAGATGGCAGCCCCTCCCTGCCGGAGAGCTGGGGGCTAGGGGAAGGAGGGGGCAATGGTCCTCCTTACTGCGTGAGTTGGGCAGCACTTAGGCTTGACACCTTCCAGACGTGTTTGTCAAACCTGACGGACCAAGCAATACAAGTCAGCAAACCTGTAGTGAAATACTTGATCCGCTCTCCGCGGGAATGCGGTTTTGCAGCTTACCTGGGATGCTCCCTCTGCTCTGTTTCTGGTGCCTACCAAGCATGGCTGAAAGGGGAGAAGCTGGAGCCCCTTCAGGAGGCTCGTGCCTCTGCTCAGCTCCCTGTTAGCATAATGACGAGGGGGGTTAAGCGAGATTTTTTTTCCTTGTCACTGATGGGTTAGTGCTCAGCAGCCAGGCCAGGCTGGGAACTCAGCTGTTGTGCAGCAGCTGGGCGCGGAGAAGCGGCTGCAGCCTCTCTCGATCGGAGGCTTGGCGCAGAGCAGACTTTGCCCTGGTTATTGCTCGCCGTTGCTGCTGTCGCTGTTGTTATCATAATTCATAAACCATTTGCAGGCACCTGCCGTGCTAGGTGCTTGGCAGAGTCACCGGCAGTCCATCCCTGCCCTGTCAAGAGCACAACTGCAGTAGGCAGGCAGATGACGTGAGCCACCCTTGCCTACCTTTTCCTGCACACTGATAATTATCCTTGTCCCCTGACTAGCCAAAAGTCACCAAGACACCCCGCATGGCCAGGCATTTCGTGCTGAAGAGATGCTGAAGCACAGCGATGCTGCTGAGAGTGGCTTTACATCAGGGCTCTCACAGGGCAGGATGCTCAGCGAAGGGAGTTCCAGGGATGGGGGGATTAGGGAAGATGCCCTTTGCTCTGTGCAGTTGTGCTGGGAAGCTGCAGGAGGTGACCCGAGCGCACTGGATGTGCCTGGGATGTGAGGACCTCAGGGACACTCCGGAGCCTTCAGTTTTTCAGCTCTTGCAGGTTTTGCACCAACCCTTCAGGGTCTAGTCCGTGGTTTTGCCGGGCAGAGTGCTGGGCGTGTGTCAGTCTCTGCATTTCCTCAGGAGCAGGTGGGATGCATTCTGGACCCTGGCTGCTACGAAAGCTCGGTTCCTTTTTGGCCAAGAACACCAGCCAGGGAAGGCCAGGGACCTTCTGAGCATTTAATTTTTCCTGTGATGCCAGCTACAAAGAATAACACCCACCTGCCTCACTCAGCAAGCAAAAGCAGGGACTTCTCCCCAGCTGCCACTCCAGCAGCATCCTCTCCTTACAACCCTGCTCAGTCAACCCCCCAGCCCCTGTGTCTTGTACCTCCAGCCCCACTTTGGCCAGAGAAGAGTGGGTGAATGCCAGTACCAGTCCCACCAGCCCCACCACGGGGTATCCCCCATCTAGTCTGAGATCCTGGGGAGCAGGCAGCTGTTCTTGCAGCGCCATTGTCTGGACGGTGCAGCCGCAGCGGGGATCGCTGGGGCGGTGTGGGAGCAGGCAGGAGGTGATGCTGTCACCTTTCTGTGCCTCTTCCCGACTTTGTCATCCTGGGGACCTTTGTGTGGTTCCCATTTTTATCTGTTTTTTTCTCCCTCTCACTCTTTCTCTCCTTCTCTCTTCGCTTTCTTCTCTCCCCCTCCCATCAGCATGTGGGCTGATCACTGCTCAAACTTTTAATTCAGATGGTAATTGGAATAATAATACGGGCAGAATCCTTCTGGCTCCGTTGCTGCAGCTGGCTTCAGGGAGCTATGAATAGCTCTGAGTCACACACTGAGATGGTTTAACTTCAAATCATTTTGTTTTGTTTTCATATTACCCATCCTCAGGCTCCAGAGCTTCACAGGGGGAAAAAATATCCCCCGTTCTCACTCCACTCCAAAATATAAACCGGGCAGGCACATGAATAAAATCCTCTTTTGGAGAGGGAAACTGGTCAGCGGATCACGCCTCGAGGGGCAGATGGGGACTGTTGGCACTTAATCTATTTATAATTATTGAACGAAAAGGCAGAAGTGTGTATATAAAAATGGTATAGAGTTGATTACAGCTTCCTCCCCTCACCTTCCATATGTCACTTGCCTTTTTAATATGGTAAAACTCTCCTGCACGGTGACTGTGCCTTCGCGTGTGCCCGTACAGCGCCTGGCACCCTGCCCTGCCGGCACGGAGGAGCGAGAGCTCAGCCACTGACTCCTGTGGCAGGACAGCCCCCCATGGCACTGAGCTGCCCTGTGAGCCCCAACATGAACCCTGGGAATATTCATGAGGAATAGGAGAAGAGATGGAGTTACAAAGAGGATGGAGAGGACACACCGAATGCTGTGGGTCTGCAAGGCTCTCCAGAAAGGCAAAGAGGTCCCTTCTCAGCCGCGGGTGTTTCCGCCCTGACTCCCCGGGAGGCGAGAAGTTCGTCTGCCGTGTTGTCACCGTGCCCGAGCTGGCAGGAAGGGTCCGTGGATGCTGATCCCAAGCCAGCCGGTGATACACAGCCGGTAACAGGGACAAAGGCACAAAGCAGAGCGCAACCAGCGGCTGCAGTATTGACCACAGACAGGAGGGAAGCATTTGCCAGACAACTCCAGATAAAGCAAAGACTAAGAGTGTAAAAATACCCTGGGATTTTTCCATCGTTGTCGTTCACAGTGTATGTCCCAGAGCACCAGATATGGTTGTTATAAAAAGAGAAGTGGGGGAGTGCTTTAGCGTGGACTTTTCTGTTCTGTTTCATGCGACTCTTCCATTGCAAATTTAAGGAAGGATTGACAATATATGATCTACTCTGTCAGGGGCTGGAGAAAGACCGGGATGTGTGAGGCACTGCACTGTGTACAGGGGATGGAGCAATGTAGGCATTGCCGTGGCACCAAGCACCTTGGCCTTATTATCCTGCAGATCCCCTGGAAAGGGACAGCAGCAGTGCAGCCCCACGTGTTTGCTCAGGGCCAGAGCAGAACTGGGGTGGCAGCGTGGGCTGGTGCGATGGCTTGTGCTGCTGGAGCATGGTGTCACACGGGAAGGAGGAGATGACTGCAGCACCGTGGTGGTGTCCCTGGCATTGCTCAGTGTAAGACACAGGAGGGGGAAAGTGGTTGGGAAAGAGGGAAAGACAGTGCATGCTTTGGGGCTGGAGGCGGCTGCTGGCCCCTGGAGACCCACCTGGCTGACAGTTTCAATGCTGCAAGGCAGTGGCTGTGATGTCCATGCTGCAGCAGCTTCCCAAAGTGCTGGAGGACTTCTGCAGGCTGTGAAATACATGGGTGTTCATGTACACCTGGGACAGGCAGCAGAGGGATGGGGAGGCATCAGTTCACACTGCAGCCTCCTGCCTAGCATCTCTCCTTGCTGCACCCACCAGGTTGGTTTCATCCCACTCCATAGGAGTTGCCACTGACCCTGCAGCTTCCTCCTCCACATGTGGGCCTCAGGAGGCAGAGCAAGCACCAAGAAATGTCCTCAGGCATGTTCTGGATTCGTGTTTCTGTCCTCAGCCAGGCTTTCCTCCCCCTTGTCCGTGTGACAGGCAGCTGCCTGTTCAGGATGTGAATATAATCCCCTTCTGCTGGAGACACCTCTGAGCCTTCCCTTTTCATTCCATTTGTATTTCAGGTTTCCAAGTTGCAATGGGACCTTTTCACAGCCATTTGAACTATGTTTGCATAGGGCTTGGGCTCCTGGTAAGGCCCCTGGCCTTGCCAAGCTGGTGGCATTGATTTTGCCAGCAGGGCTGTCAGTGGTGGCCCCGGGCCACCAGCTGCTGAGGAGGGACAGTGACCCAGTGTGGTAGCAGTCCCCAGCCCAGGGCTTCTCGCCTGCCTGTCTGTCCTTCCCATGGCGGCACCACGCGCTGTGGGGGTGTGTTGGGGTGGAAGTGGGAAATGTGTTTATTTTTGTTCGTCTCCTGGCTCGTGCCGCTCTGAGTTTGTGGCACTCGGTATTACTAACACTTCCCTGTGCCAGCTGGCAGCAGGGGATGAATCAGATTGGCAGCACCACAGCGTGGACCCGTCACTGGCCGTGCAGCTTGGAGTGATGCCTCTGGCCAAAGTGCTGGTGATGTCTCCTGACCCTGTCCAGGGTGAGCCCCAACCAAAATGCCAGGGCCTTGACCTTGCTGGTGGAGATGTCTTGGTACCCTGTGGGACAGGGTTGTCCCCTCTGACCCATGCTGCCTGCCCAGGCTGGATGGTCCCTGTCCCTCCTTTACGCTGGAGGTCTCAGGTGGCTTCGTGAGCTGCTCTCTGCCCACTGGCAGCATCCCAAAGCTGAGGACAGCTCTGCAGCCAGGAGGACAGCTTATCCTCCTGCTGCCAAAAACACCTTTTGCAGTTGCTGTGGTTTAACCCCCGCAGGCAACTTCAGTATCACTCAGCCCCTCTCTCCCTTTCACTGCCCCCAGCACCAGGGGGAAGGGGAATCAAAAAGAAAAAGTAAACTTTGTGAGCTGAGATAAGAACAATTTAATAATTGTACAAAAATATAATAATAGTAAGTATGCTAATTATATTGATATTATTATAATCAATAACTATAATAATAGTAATGGCAATAATAAGCAGCGAGAGAGAGAATAACAGGACCCAAGAGAAACAAGTGATGTGCAACCCAGTTACTCACCACCCACTGACTAATGCCCAGAACATCCCCAAATAGTTGTCTGCCCCTTCCACTTAATTCCCCCAGTTTATATACTGGGCATGATGTTCTATGGCATGGAATATCCCTTTGGCTAGTTTGGGCCAGCTGTCCTGGCCTTGCTCCCTCCTGGCTTCTTGTGCAGCTCCTCGCTGGCAGAATACGGGCAACAGAAAAGTCTTTGGCTTAGAGTACTAAGCCACTACTTAACAACAACTCCAACATGTCTGTGTTATCAGCATTATTCTCATACTAAATCCAACACACTGCACTGTGCTGGCTACTACGAAGAAAATTAACCTAGACAGAATCAGGACAGCAGTTGATTGCTTCCTCCCCCTCCCCTGCTTCTGGCAACGCAGCGCACATGGAACTCCATGACGTCACAGACCTTGGAACGTTGGTGGTTCCAGTTGTCCCCAGAGCCAAGATGCAGAGGTATGTGGTTCTCCTCTCCCTCCTGAACATCCTGGTGTTCTAAACAGAGAGATTTTGGTGGCCACAACAAGCATTGCTGAGGCTGCAGAAAGGGGCACACTGCTTGTCAGTGTCAACAGCCTGCATGGCCTGTGCTCCAGGAGGACAGTTTGGGTTCTCCTGCTTGCTGCAGCCCAGAGCATCCTGAAATATGTTGCAGCCATTTCGCGTCTTTGGGCTAATGATGATGATCTACCCAGAACCTCAAGGCTTGCAAGGTGATGATGACAATGATGGTGAAGATGATGACAGTGAAGAATCAGGCAACTCCTGCCAATCTGAGCTTCCTTCACCCTTGGGCAACAGCAGTGACAGCACAGATGACAATCAGACAGAGGATCTGGGAGAACCCACCCCATTTTCCCTAGCTCCCGGGCACTCTTACATGAAAGATAAACTACTGGGGTTGGCCAAGCATGCACTGGAGCTTGAGGAGGAAGATCCGGAGTTTCGGGAACCATTTTTCAAAGACATAGGAATGTCTGACAACTTGGCTGGAGATGAGGAGGCCAGCCCAACCTATTACCTTCCTGGGCATCCGAGGTTGCCTGCTCTCCAAAAGGCCAGTACAGCACCAAGTGGCTTCCATGACTCTTTCCAGCATAGGTCAGGCCAGCACCTGGGGACAGAGGCCGCTGCCACACAGGCCCATGCCGGTGACAATTATGTGGGACACCCCGAGAGCACCACGAGAGAGGAGCCCCATGTGCTGCATGAGGAGGATGGTGAGGACAGGGAGTTCCCGTCCCTGCAGCCGACCTACGACTCGCTCAGGCAGGAGAACAGCATCCTCAGGTCGGAGAACGAAATGCTCAGAAATGTGAACCTCGTGCTCATGTCGGAGAACTTTGCACTCAGGCAGGTGTTCAAAGAGTTCAAGAAGGACAGCGCTGTGCTCATGGAGGAGGACGTCGTGCCCAGGGAGGAATTCGACATGCTCAGGAAGCAGTATGACAGGCTCGAGGGTGAGAATGTTGCACTCAGGAAGGACAATGCCATGGTCAGGAGGATGTTTAACACCTTCCAGAACAACTTGAAGAGACAGGCATGCATGGTGTTGAGCCTGCAGGATCAGCTGAAGACCAGCCAGGTTGAACGAGAGAGGGAAGCCCGAGAGCTCCAGTCCTTAGTCCAGCAGGCTGAGTGTCATCTTCAGCTAATGACCCACCGGGCTCTGGATGCCGAAACAAATGTGGAGAGGCTGAAGCAGAAGATCTTTATTCTCCAAGGACAGCTGGAGAGATGCAAGCTGGAGAATGAAAACCTGAGAACAGACTGGCCTGGAAGCAGTGAAGCACAACTTAGACTTCACCAGGCAAAACCCCCACGAGCTCATAACAGGCAAAATTGGCTCCCTCAGGCAGCCCCTGCCTCAGGAATGCTGCCTGTTGTTGCTGAGGTCCTTGAATCTACCAGAAAAATTCTCAAATTTTAAGCAGAAAAAGATCTATAAGTGCAATTCTGTGTGAGTTCTATGGATCCGTGTATGGTCCAAGGCCATCGGTGTCCCACTTGCAACCATTTACTGCAAATAAAAGCATTAACTTTCCCATTCTCAAACGTGTGCGCTCAGACTGGCAGCCTTTATCCTTTGTGGAAATACTTTCCTTGTGATTAAGTACCAATTGCAGGTAGTGATGTGGCTTTAGCTGCTGATACTCTATTTGGGCACTCTGGAGCCAGCAGCAAACGCTGCCCAGGCTTTGAGCTGCACGGTCCAGCCGTGATGGACTCTGTGCAAGAGCGTCTGCCACAGCTCCAGCTGACATGAGCTCCTGTGCAGGAGCCAGGAGGAAGTACAGCACCACAGGATGCAGCACTCTTAAACAGCGTGCTCATCCCATCCCACAGCTGTACCAGCCTGAACTGGAGATGGACAAAGCCCTTGTACTTCATCTGCTTCCTTTGCCCCTTCTTGGGGAGGAGGGAAAGAGATCCAGGTGTTGCTGCACATGGTTTGACAAAGTCCCTTAGGTCCTCCTTCCTTTCTTTTGGGGCTGGCTGCTGCCTGGGCCAGAAATCCAAAATCTCTAGAAATCGTGCACCTGTTTGTGCAACTGGAGAAAGAGAGTTGTTGGTTGTAGAAACTTTCAGGAAATTGTGAATTACTCCTATGTGTGAGCTGTGGCAGTGCCTTCCCTGTGGTATCGAGGTCAGTACTGGCTAAGGATGAGCTTGGCATATCCAGGCTGGCTGAGAATGATGGCAGTTGAAGAGGATGCCCTCCCTCTCCTGGCTAGGGCTGGCATAGAGGGATGTACCTAAACTGCCCACCTTTGTCACCTCCCAGAGTCATATGGGATCCTGCAGTCTGAACTCACCACGTAATCACTCTAGTTAGCTTTATCCCAGCAGGACCACCTGCCCTCTCTTCATTGCATCAACATTTCTGATTAATTTAGGTCACCAACCCCAGGGACTGCTATAGGTTTACCCAGCTGCACAGCAACAATTCCTCTATCTGGTGAAACCAACTCCATAAAGACTTGGATGTTACAGGGCAGTGAGCTGGTGGGAGCTGGCAGAGTTCAGTGTCAAAGTGTTTTTTCCTGATGGGGAGTTTGGGGCAGCTGTTCACTTTTGTCTCTATATGGTGAGTTGTGGATTACAAGCTTGTTGTCTTCTCCTGGTCTCATAATACCCTTGGCCTGAACAACCACGTTTGTGTTGCCACAGAGCTTTAACTGCCTCAGGAAATGGTTAATCGTCATGCCATCAGAGGTGATGTCTGGAGCTCCTTACTTGCTGCTTTCCAGTCTGTGCTCTTGACTGGGGAAAGCTGCTGGGCACCCCAGGCCATGTGCAGCCCCATTCTGCAGCACTGATGATGAGACAAGGACGGTTCTCACCAGCTTTTCCATCCTAGACAACATCATTTGCTGTTCCTCTCTCCTGTCCACGCACAACCACTTGCAAGCAGCTCTAGACCTTATGTTTGATCCCAAAATCCTTGTATTTTTCCCATATGTGGCAACCACTGGCTGTTCATTGGCGAGGCTGGGAGGAAGCAAACTAGCTGGCTCTGTCTGTATCCGCACTCTGCACTGGCTGCTGTAATCCAAAGGCTACAGTGCAGGATTAGCATGGGTGTACAAAGCCCTTCCTAATCTGTGAGTCATTACCCCCTCAGCGCATTTCACTTACCAGTAACTCTGGGCAGGTGAAATAGGCTGGCTCTTGAGTCTTTGGCTTCTGCATTCTTCCATTCTGGGAGGACTGGGTTGGGACATCTGCTGGACATCCTCCCAGGACTCTGCTGCTGAGCTGCTCCTTGGATGCTGCACACAGGGCATGCCGCAAGGTTTGTTTCCTCTAACTGGCTTCTCCTTGGCTACCCCTGAGCCCTTCCTTTCCATCAGTTCTTTTGGGCTCTACCCGTTGCTTTCCTTCTCTTATTTGAAACAGGTGGGGATGTTCCGCACACTCTGGAAAATGTCCCCTCAGGGTTCGGCTGGGCTGATGGGGATCCCTGAGGGCTGCTGTGCATTCCTGTGCTTTGTTAGCCCTTGTATGTGAGGTATTTAGCCTGGCTGAGCTCTCATCCTGGTGTAAGCTCTGATATTAATATAATGGCTCAGGGCGAGGGCCCTGTGAGCTGCTCAGCTGCTGTGCCCTTCATCTGGAGATTGGTGACCGGCCAGCCCTGCTCCTCTGCTGGTGGGAGGTGCTGGGGAGCGCGGGGTCTGTGGGACGTGCACCCAGCCTGCATCCATCAGCTCCTCACCTGCCCGAGCCAGGCTGCAGCAGGTGCCCCTGATGCCTTAGGGGTTTTTAGCTTTTATATTTCTTTTCTAATGCAGATTCTTTACTCTATTAGCGTGTGTGACTCTAAACTCTATGTAAAATGGTAGCCAGCTTTCCCATGTTAGTCAGACTAAACAATCCTCCTGGGCCTGTACAACCAAGGCCACGCTACCACTGCTCAGGTCTGAAAGGTATAAACAAAATTATTCGAAGGAGGGCAGACCGGGGGATTGTTCCTTCATACCTAAGGCTAGAGTTGGACAATTAGCTTCTGATATGCTAATAGACCAAACCTCTATCTGTCTAAAAACTTGTGACTTGTCATCCATTTTGGATCCATCTTGGGTGTAGTCTCTTGCAGAGGCTCCTGCGCTGCCCCAGGGGTATCTTACAGAGGCCTTTAATAAATACCTCCTTTATTCCCTTGCTCTGTCTAGTCTCTGTTTCAGGTAGCCTCTTCAGGCATCACCCCAAGGAGACCTCCCAACACACCCTGAGCAAAAGGCTGGGAGCCCTGTGCCCGCCACTCTGGACTGGGATGGGTGCTGTCGGGGCAGGCTCTGACTGGGTTTTGCTTTGTCCCTCTCTGCCAGGCGCACGCCCAGGAGCAATCGCAATGGCAGCGCCGGTCCCAGCTCGCCAGAGGTGAAACCCGGAGCTGCCCCGTCCCATGTGAGTGCTGCTGCATGAGTTCCCACGCCCTGCCAGCTCCCACGGCCCCCTGACATCTGATGACAGAGCGAGCCATGGGCAGCGTCCGAGTCAATAGGTGAGTAACCCTTCTCTCAAGACCTGCTACTGCCCTGGGTGACCTGGTCCTCTTCATCCGGCTTCTCAGACCCTAACTTCAGACTGCCTTTTGATATATTCTCAAATTATCTGTCAGCAGCTTTCCTGTTCCAAGGAATGACTCCTCTGTCCTTCTCCAATCCAAAACATGCCATATGTAGGGGTAGTGCTTGGAGGAATACTATGGAGGAGAAGCAAAGCACTGCAAGGTGCTGGACGAGAAATTACAGATTCCAGAAGCACTGCAGAAGCCACATGTTCCCAGGAATCACAACTCCAACCAGCAGTGCTGTCCTTGCTCTGAGATGGGGATGGAGGTCCATGCTGGAGAACTCCAGATGACGTGCCAACACTATGGGGTGGGAGGGAGACACTCCCAAGGTCCTGTGAGGCTGCAGCTTGTCAGGCATGACGAGCAGAGCAGTCTTCGTGCTTCAGTGCACTCGCTTGATTTCCTTAGTGGTCAGAACATCTTCTGCATCACATCTTTAAGGAGTATCTGCAACTATCACAGCATCACATGAGGGGCAGTGTCAGAGCTGACTGTGAGGGAGGAGAGCCAGAGGGGCAAAGGTCTCCCAGAAAGTGTGTGTAGCTTCTGCCAAGGAAACTGCCAGGGCTTTGGCTGTTGATTTCCAAATTACACCTTTGGCTTCAGATAAGGGATGCTCGAAGACACACATGTTGCTGTGGCAACAGAATTGTCCCGAGTGCAGGAAGTGCATAAACATTGTCACCACACCACAAAATCAGTGAGCAGAGCAGAGGAGAAAATAGAAACCCCCAGCCTTGAGGGCCATATGAGGGCATATGAGAGCCAAAGTGTGCTCAGGCTGTGGGTGCTTGCTCCCAGGCTTCCTGGCTGTCCCAGCTGCTGTCAGGTTTCAAAGCCTTGTATCCCTCCTCACCATAAAGGCTGGAAGGTACCACAGAGCTACAACCTGCCGCTGCTTTGCTGCCCTGTCAGGACTTTGCTAGGTGCAACCTCCTGGCAGCAACACTCGGCAAACATTGCAGCTGATCTCCACCTGTTTGGTCAGGTTGGCACCGTGGTGCAGCAATTACTGAAACGTGCTGTTGTGAAATCCAGCAGGGTGGTACTTAGCCCTGTGATCCACCCATGTCTCCTGCCCTTGCTGTCTCAGTGATTGCTGTTACCCTTCACATATTTCTGATGGAAGTGCCTGTTTCTTCTCTTCCCAGGTACAGCATTGTCTCAACCGAAGAGGATGGACACAAGGTCTCTGCACTGGGCAGCATGAACGGGCACAGCCGGAACGGGAAGGGCCATGCTCCCCGGCGGAAGCACCGCAACCGTTTCGTGAAGAAGAACGGCCAGTGCAACGTTTACTTCGCCAACCTGAGCAACAAATCTCAGCGCTACATGGCCGACATCTTCACCACCTGTGTGGACACGCGCTGGCGGTACATGCTGATGATCTTTTCCGCCGCCTTCCTGGTCTCCTGGCTCTTCTTTGGCTTCCTCTTCTGGTGCATCGCTTTCTTCCACGGCGACCTCAATGCACCGGCGGTGGCAGGTGGTCCTTCTCTCCTCAAGCCCTGCATCATGCACGTGAACAGCTTCCTAGGGGCTTTTCTTTTCTCAGTGGAAACACAGACAACCATCGGGTATGGCTTCCGCTGCGTGACTGAGGAGTGCCCGCTGGCTATCATGGCAGTTGTGGTGCAGTCCATCGTGGGCTGCGTGATTGACTCCTTCATGATTGGCACAATCATGGCCAAGATGGCAAGGCCCAAGAAGCGGGCCCAGACCCTCCTCTTCAGCCATCATGCGGTCATCTCTGTGCGGGATGGCAAACTGTGTCTCATGTGGAGGGTGGGCAACCTGAGGAGGAGTCACATCGTGGAGGCCCATGTCCGAGCCCAGCTCATCAAACCCTACATGACAGAGGAAGGGGAATATCTCCCCCTGGACCAGCGGGACCTAAATGTGGGCTACGATGTGGGTCTTGATCGCATATTTTTGGTCTCACCCATTATTATCGTTCACGAGATTGATGAGGAGAGCCCCCTCTATGGGATTGGCAAGGAAGAGCTGGAGACAGAGAACTTTGAGATTGTGGTTATTCTGGAGGGGATGGTGGAAGCCACAGCCATGACCACACAGGCACGGAGCTCTTACCTTGCTAGTGAAATCCTTTGGGGTCATCGCTTTGAACCAGTTGTGTTTGAGGAGAAGAACCACTACAAAGTGGATTACTCACGCTTTCACAAGACGTACGAGGTAGCTGGCACACCTTGCTGCTCAGCCCGGGAGCTGCAAGAAAGCAAGATGACCATCCTACCTTCTCCACCACCTCCCAGTGCCTTCTGCTACGAGAATGAGCTGGCACTTGTCAGTCAAGATGAAGATGAAGATGATGATGAAGTGGGTGTGGTGTTAGGGGGCAACACCAAGGAGGAGGGAGGTATCATCCAGATGATGGATTTTGGAAGCCACCTGGACCTGGAGCGGCTCCAGGCAACTCTGCCTCTAGATACAATCTCATACCGCAGGGAGTCAGCCATCTAACTCCTCCAGCCTCCCCATTCCGTACCCATTGCCCACAGTCTCCTCTGTTCCATACCCATACACCAGACAAGTCCCCTCACCACCAAACAATGCCCCCCATGATTGCCTCTCAGCCCCCGAGTATACCCAGGCCTGGAGCTGCTCCGATATACTCCTTTTCTCATGAGGTCTTACTGCCTGGGAGAGGAGTGAGGATACGCTACTCCTCCCGGGTATGCAGCTTGGGCTAGAACCCCTTTCCTGCCCAGAGACCGGAGAGCAGCAGGCCTGGTTTCTTGTCTCTGGAGAGGTGACAGGAGTCCCTGCCTTCAGTGGACAGACTGGGACCCGCAGCAAGCGTTTCTGCCGCTGAGGCAACAGCAGACTTTCTGTCCCCTTTCACTATGGGTAGGCCCCATGGCTGTCAAGGGTCATCGCCATCACTAGGAGAGGAGCGACACCTAAGCACCAACCAGATGAGGATAGCAGGGAGAGTCTGGGACGCCTGGAGGGAGTGGGGAAGGATCTCAAGGGAGGAGTTTACTCGCATGTTTGTTGCTTGTTGCACATGATTCTGTACATAAAAGAGAAGGAGGACTGAAATCCATATTCTTCCACTGCAAATGCCAAGCTAGGAGACAAGGACGATCTACACGGGCTGCTCTGCACTCTCCTTGGCTTTTGGTGTCTGTCACCTCCAGATGCAGCTCAGCTCCATGGACTCAGATCCAGTTCTCCCAGTCCTCTTGACAAACATGTCCTGCTCCTCTCCTGAGACACCTGGCGGAGGAGGCAGGGCCTTGTGCTTGCCACACTCACACTGCTCCCTGGCACAGCACAGCCAGGATGACAGACAGGTGACCTGACTGGACAGCAGACCCTCCACTTGCTCCTTTTGCCTCCTCCATTCTTCTCCCTGCTGCCATCAGCTGTAAAACTGAATTTGTAACTATTTATTTTTAATAAAGTCTAATATCCCAAGGGGAGGTTTGGAAGCAAAGGACAGTCTCCAAGGCTGCAGCCTGGTAAAGAGACTGATGAGGGTTACTAGGGCTGGTGTTTGCTATTTGTATGGCACTGGACCCTGGAACCTCCACCACGAGGGCTCTCTTGTTCCGAGCCTCTCTGGTAAAGACCTACAATAAGAGGCTCAGAGAATCTGCTCAGGGAGAAGGTCATACAAATGTGTGTATGGAGGGAATAATTTGCATTAAAATTACCAGTAGGATGGGTCAAGCAATACTGTTTTCTTTGGAGACAGTGAGAGTTTTGCCCAGGGAAGGGTTATGGATATACTCGGTGAAGAAGCACAGATGTGCAAGACATTGCTCTAGATTCAAAAACCCCATGAAAAACCCCAAAGCCTCTCTTTTTGCTAGAGGCAAGTGGAAGGAAAATGAGAGAGGACGTCAACCAAAGCTAGACCTGTAACATCGCTTTGTTGTCATTTCACAAAAGAGGTGAAAACGTGATGAGCATGTTCCTTCGGGAGCAGCAGAATCACCCCTTCAAAACTTCAGATGAGGTGAGGACAGAAGGACAAACAGGGAGCTCAGGAAGCTGCTCTGGGCACCCAATAGCTGTGCTGCAGTGGGGAATGGCTGAAGAAATCATATCCCACCTAATCCCTGATCTACAAAGCAGAAAAAAAGCATCTCAGTATGTGTTTGGAATTGGTTCAAGAAGCAAAAGAAAGAGGGGAAGAAGCAGAAGGGTAAGGAAGGAAATAGCAGTACTGAGGGGAAGAAGCAGACACAGCAGGCAGATGGTGGAGAAGGAAGGGGAAAAGAGGAAGAGAAAGTAAGGTTATATGGAAGTGCATATGAGAAAGAGCACAAACAGACTCATAAGATGTGTCTAGACTCAGACACGGTCATTTCTCATCCGAGGATGGAGGTTCTGTGGGGGAACAGCTGTCCTGCCTGGGTTTGCTCCATTCACTGGAATAATTCCATTCACCGGAATAATTCCATTCACCACCGCTCTGTGGGCCCAGCCATGGAGCCAGTTTTCTACTCAATGAACAGTGCACCCATTCAATTTCTCCAGGCAGCCAGTTTCTCCAGGACAAATGCTTCGGGAAACAGTGTCAAAGGCTTTACAGAAGTCCAGGTAGACATCACCCACCGCCTTTCCCTCCTCCACTACGCGGGTCACTTTGTCATAGAGGGAGATCAGGTTGCTCAGGCAGGACCTGCCTTTCCCAAACCCATGCTGGCTGGGCCTGATTCCCTGGTTGTGCTGCATGTGCTGTATGATGGCAAGGCGAATTGCTCCATGACCTTTCCTGGCACTGAGGTCAGGCTGACAGGGCTGTAGTTCCCCAGATCCTCCTTCCAGCCCTTTTTGTAGATGGGTGTCATACTGGCTGACCTCCAGTCACCTGGGACCTCCATGGTCAGCCAGGACTGCTGATAAATGATGGAAAGTGGCTTGGTGAGTTCTTCCACCAGCTTTCTCAGTGCGCTTGGGTAGATTGCATCCAGCCCCACAGACTTGGGAGTGTCTAAGTCATGTAGGAGGTCACTGAGCATTCCCTCCTGAATTATAGGGTTTCGCTGTGTTCTCTGTCCCTGTCTTCCAGCTCAGGGGACTGGTACCCTGAAGACAACTGGTCTCCCTATTAAAGACTGAGGCAAAGAAGGCAGTAAGTACCTCAGCCTCTACCTCACTCCTGTAGTCATCCTCGGCTCTGGAGCCCATCTGCCAGAGCAGTTTGCCTCAAAGCCTTCACTGAAATGATGAATACACTGGATTTGGAGTAGCCACCATCCCTCCTGGTTCTGCCAGTGCTGAGGCAGAGCTGCCTCTCCTCAGAGCTCCAGCACTCCCCACTTGGGAACTGGGGTGCCTCTCTCAGCACTAAATTCGAGAGTTTGCTGGTTTAGGAAATGAAGTCACTCCCTCCTTTCATTATTTACTTATTTTGCCCTGAGAGAATAAGCAGGGGCTGGTATTGACCTGGCTTTTAATACAGCTTTCAGAGTCGTGTGCCTGCCACTGGCCATGGAAACAAACTAATGGACCGAGAGAGAAGGACTTTGCGTGTGAGGACACGGGCATTCAGGACACAGGCTGGGGTGGTGGCCTCCAGGAGAGGGGGAACCCTCATGGCTGGGCACGCCCTCACTGACGTACAGCATCCTTCGGAGGCAAGTGGCAGTGCTTGGTGGGGATGAAGTGTTGCCTTAGCTCTTGGGAGGCTCATCACCAAGGAGTGACTGTGCAGAGATGCCAGGCAAGGATGGTGCACCAGGGCCATGGGCACGCACAGCTGGAGTGGTTGGGGCAACACACAGGCCAGCACTGCCACCCCTGCCTGGTGGGGCTTTTGGGAGAAACATGGGACAAGATGGCAATAAATCTGAGGGAACAAACATCATTCAGCCATACTGGTTCCAGCCCCCTCCATATCTCCAAACCTGCTGGATATATTCATGTCATGTTTGGCATCACGGCGGAGAAGAGGGTGAGGCATTGAAGAATACCCAGCTAAACCCCTGCTGTTCATAATAAAATTGCAAGAAAGCTTTCAGTGCTGTCAGATCATTAGAGAGGGGAGAGAGAAGGGGGTTGAGAAGAGGGGCAGAGGGGAGGAGATGAACAGCCAGTGTAGGAAAACAGAGGTGATCAGTAGGTTTCTGCTTATCAGACACTCCTCATGCAGCTGTGCTGCTGCTGCCACACACAGCCCCTCCAACAACATGGTGCAGCCACTCCAGCGACTGTTCCTGCAAGTTGCACACGTGCCCACAGGCTTTGCTGATACACTGCAGCAGGACATCCTTCTGCACAGGTGCTTCTGTGCCTGCAAGAATCCCACAGCACTCGTGCCCAAGTACACGCTGCACGTGCCTACACGTGTATGCCACACATGGCGGCATAATCCATCCTACACCTCAACTTCATCCCATAAACACCCAACCACATTCACAAAAATGCTACACAGCAGCAAGTGTCTCAACAAGTGCCTGTCCGGCCGTATGCTGGGGACTCCTTTACGTAGCCTATGAAAAGCCACCAGCAGAATCCATCCTGGAAAACTGTTTGCTATAGAGAAGGCTTGACATTTTTAAGAATTCTGCAAATCAGCCATCCAGGCCATTCATAACTGTAAACACACCAGGTATCTTACCTTTTGCACACAGTGTGTGGAGCATCAGGTAGGTGATACCTCCTTGCCCTGTGCTCTCCAGAGAAGATACCTTTAATGCATGAGAGGGCATGACGATCCTGGGGTCCTTCTCTCCTCTAGGACCTGATGGAGGGACTTCTTCCCTAAGGCCTGCCTCTAATCCTGAGGGACTGGCAGCTTCCTTTTCAGGAGGAAGACACTGCTTCTTTGTTTATTCAACCACAATCTATATTTCTTTCCTGTCTTACTTCTGAACATCTTACTTGGCTCATTATTGAAAGCTATTCAAATACCAGAAAGATAATGGGGAGAGGAAGGACTTTTTCCCTATGAATAAGATCCAGGCACTGGTTCAGATCCTCTACCCCATGACAACTAACTATGCTGTTGTCACTCTTGCCAGCTCTCAAATGAATGTTGTTTGAAATGACACTTGAGAAACTTGTTTCATGTTTTATTTTTGGTGACACTTTTGGACAACCTTTTTGAAAATAAATCATCATTGGCACCTTTCAACTCACACAAAACATGCTCAGCAAAACGTTTTGATACACACTGGAACTAAAAATATTTTTAAGAAACACAACAATAATCTCAATTGAGGAGAAAATGGGTTTGGATTTCCATGATTAGGAAATGGTGCTGAAAATGTCTGTGCTTCTGAACATGTTAGGTTTCAAACAGCTTGGTTTTGTCCAAGTTTTGCCCAGGAGTGGATAGGGCACATGGCACTGCCATAGCAGATGTGCACAGGCTCATGACCTCTGCAGGAATGCCTTCTCTGTGTTCTTTGAGCTTTAGCAGCTCTTCTTTGCCTTTGCAGGAGGGCCTGAGGTCTCTTCCAGCTTTCGGACAGGCAATACTATGTGGCCACAGTTTTAAATGTCACAAAAAAAACCCCAAAACAAAACAACAAAAAAAAACCAACCCAGAAAAAAAAGTCTTACCTTCCCAGGCTATTAAGGGCTTGCCCCTGCGAGGTCAATTGGACTTTGGCATTGCCCGTGGTAAGAGCAGAGCTGGGCCCTAATGGAGCATCACTATTGGAAAACCCCGCAGGGCCCGGCCCTGTGCTAAATCCGCGAAGCTGGGATGGGCTGTAGCTGCATGCGCAGGAGCGAGAAAGGAGGGCATGCAGCCTGCTGGGATGCTGAAAACGTGGGGTAGTGTGGGGCAGCTGGGGCAGCCTCCCCCGTGCAGACAGAGGGGCACAGCAGAGGGATGGGCAGGCAGGGCAGGCAGTCTCTGTTCGCAGCTGCCTGCGGCACGGGATCCCGCTGCCGGGGGATGTCACACCAGCAGGAGCTGAGATGGCAGCCAGTTCTCGGAAGGACTGCACGGGCTTCTCCTCCTGCCATGGTCCGCAGGGTGGGGGTCCTGCCCTTCCCGGCCCCGCTATGTTCCCGGCGGCAGGACGCAGCGCGGGGAAGCTGAGTGGCGCGGCGAGACTGGGGAAGCCCGGCCATTGCCCGGCCTCAGAGCACCATCTAGAGATGAAAGCAAGGCTGGCATCTCCGCGGGTCCCGGCGTCACAGAATCATAGAATCTCGTAGGCTGAAAAAGACCTCTGAGGTCACCGAGCGCAGCACTTAACTCAGCACTGCCATGTCCACTACTAAACCGTGTCCCTAAGCACCGTATCTACACATTTTTTAAACACTTCTGGGGATGGCGACCTCTCCACTTCCCTGAAAAGCCTGTTCCAGTGCTTGACAACACTTTCAGTGAAGAAAATTTTCCTAATATCCAAACTAAACCTTCCCTGGTGCAAACTGAGGCCATTTCCTCTTGTCCTATTGCTTGTTACTTGGGAGAAAAGGCCACCCCTCCTTACTACAGCCTCCTTTCAGGCAGCTGTAGAGAGTGATAAGGTCACCCCAGAGCCTCCTTTTCTCCAGGCTAAACAACCCTGACTCCCTTAGACACTCCTCATAAGACTTGTGCTCATGCCCGCAGATCCCCGCATCCTTGCAGCGCCTGACTCTCCAGGCTCACCCAGTGCTGCTTCTGGCCCCAGTGCTGGTGGGACACTGTGGGCCTGGGCTGGGGCTGAGGCTGACTCTCCAGGCGGTGCCAAGGGGCACAGGTGGGGCTCGGGGCACAAAATGTTTGATCTGGAGTAAGCTCTGAAAGGACCAGCATCCACCACCAACGCTGCAATAAAGGTCAGCCCTCCCGACAGCCGGGCCATAGCTTTCACAGAGCTGACACTGACTCCAAAAACAGTTCAAATACACGTTACCACTTTGATTTCTTCTTGGGGAGAAATCTGCAAAGCCATGCCAGCTCTGGGAAGTTAGGCAGAGATGACCTTTGTCCAGAGTCAGGTCCTTCTGGTTGCTGCCTTGCTGTCTGCTTGTCCATCAGTTGTTTCTCAGCTCTGCCTGGTTGTCTGTGCTCAATGCATAAAATTTGCTCCCTTTCTTTCCTATTATTCAGTTCCTTGATGGGACACGTACAACCTGTGTTGTAGCATGCTGCTGCTGCCTCTCCCATGCCACAGGAGAGAGGCCAGCAGGCTCCGATGGTGGGAGAGGGGCAGTGAAACTGCATGGAAGTGGTGCCCTCGTCAGCGTGAGGGCTGTCACGTAGAAGACTTGCAATGCCCTGAGAGCTCTTCAGGCAACCAACCATTTTGTATCCCCTTGGGACAATAGATAACGACAGCCTGGCTTGCAAACTGTAAGAGGCCTCTGGTCTTGGGCTTCTTCCTGTTCCCAAGGAAAGTGACACCAGCAGAGCAGTCAGTGGGCTGCCAGTACAATGCTTACTTTTGACCACATCCCCTCCAGAAGGGAGCATTTAGTGTGGGCAATGCCTCTGCTTTCTGGGCAGCCCAGGCACATGGACCCCAAGCGACTCACTGTCCACATCAGGTCAGCCTGCAAAGAGGTAAAGTGGAGCAATGTGATTCCACTGCCCTGATGCCTGTGAAGAAATTCAGGATGGACACAAACACGACCCTGAAATAGTCTGTGTGACACAAGATATGTGAGCTTGAAAAGTTCTTTTGGCCTCTGAAATAAGCAGGATTATTTTTGTGCTGGCCCCAGATTTGAAATAGCAAGTCTTGAAACCTGGGACCTGGCAATATTTGGGTCCCTGGCTGTAGTGCATTGATAGAGTTGCTTGAATGTCCCAGCAGTACAGTCACTGAGAGAGTCAGCTGAGGGCCTGTGGAGCACAAAGCCTTGTTACAGAAGCTGTACAAGTGAGAGAATAAGGAGCTTGAAATTGCTCCTGACAGGTGATTAGGTGCTCACCCAGCAACAGCCTCTGTGTGTCTACCAGGGGCCCGGCACAGGCCTGCACACCACTTCTGGGGTACTGAACAGAGGATGATGAGCTGATGCAGGAACTCCAGAGAACACTTTGAAGGTATTTATAACATGACCTGCAGTCTCCACATGCTTCTCTCAGGGATAATGAATCAGTAGGAGAGTGGGTGCGAGCACATGACAGGCAATGCAGACCTATAGCAGAACACTTGGTACCACACAGAACGATCTGATTAAATGTAAGCAGAGTGAAGCCATCATTTAGCTCCAGGCTGCTGAGTTACACCATGTGCCTTTTGTTTTCTGGGATACAGTGTTGTGCTCACTGGCAATGAAGCTGCCTTGAATAGAGAAACTTATGTGACCCTTCCAGTGTTGCGTGAGGCTATAGGAAAAGAAGGGAAGAGCTGCGATGTAAACCAGCTCTGGAGCAGAGAGCTGCAGACAAGGGGTGACTGGCTGCACCCGGGGTGGCAGGGGTAAATAACAGGGTGCCCTAGAGTGTCCAAGGAGCCAGCAGTGCTCAGCAAGCCAGTGGGTGCCAGTGGGACAGAGCAGTCTGAGGTCAGTGGAGGACGCAAGTCAGGGTGAGAGCAGCTGGCAGTGGTTGCTGCAGAGGAGGTACAAGGTGTGTTGGTAGAGCTGTACTGGCCAGATGAAGCTGCATGTTCCCTGCTGGTCTGCTTGAAACAGCTCTCCTGCAGCGGTCAGATGGTCTCATGAGCTCAAAATGCATTGCCAACTGTTAAAATGCAAGAGCCATTTGTGAAAAGCATGGGATTTTCTGAGTCCTTGTAAATATTTGATGATTTGTCCCATGGAGAAGCCACCAGAGTCCTCATGTCCTCCATGGCTCCGTTTTGCTTGTTGCTGCAGTCACAAGAGAAGGGACAGCTTCTCTTCTCAGAGAGAAAGCAAGCACAAAGGGACAGAAGCAGCTGACAGGCAAGGCAACGTGATTTTCCCAAGATCATGAAACAGTCACTGGCTGAAGGACAGACTTAAACTTCCACTGTGGGTTTAACCTGTCACCTCCCTGTACAGCTAAAGAAGGAGATTGAAAGTGATAAATGAACCAGGAGCAGTTCCTAGACGGTCTCTGCATATCCTGTGTCCACAGCTTCAGCAAAGCTGTTGCCAAGGCATCGCACCTCCCTAGGTACACACACAACACCCATCACCTTTGTACCACTGCCTACAGTTCCAAGTAGTAGTTCTGACAGACCAGGTGCTGTGCATTTTCCCAACTCTGACATCCCTGGCCTCTAGACATCCAGATGTAGGAACTGGGAGCCGTTGGGCCTCAGAGCTTCCCCAAAAATAGCCTACATGGGGTCTTACAGACACAAATCATCACCTCCTAGAAGTGACTAGGAGGCCATGGGAGGCTCAGGAGAGCAAGTCTTGCAGTCCCCAGTGAGCAACAGCATGATGTGAGGCAGAAACAAAAATACACAACCTCAGTCCTCACAGGGAATGAGTCCCAGCTGCCTCTCACCCTTCGCTGTGTGGGACGGGTGGTGAGATGGCCTTTTGTTAATCGGTGCCCTGTGCCGGGTGTTCAGTTGGCGAGGACAGACTGTCCCTTCCAGAGAACCCCCTTGCATAAGAATTAAAGAGGAGCTGGGCTGAGATGCTGAACTAATCCACCAGGGCATGTCGGGAAGACGCATTTTAAGCCATTCTCCCTGCCCTCCCGCCTTCCAGTGCATTGTTTATCTCTCCTGTCCCTCCCACAGCAGTACGTGAATTATTCTGACTGGGCCAGCTGCTTTCATAACCGCCTGCATTCTGTCCCGTCCCCTCAGAGCCCGCCTGGGAGATGCTCATACATGGGAGGCTTTTTAACTACGGCTGGTTTGTGCTGCTGTGAACAACGATCCCACACAGACACCGCTCCCCGCTGCCCGCAGTGCCTGCTGCGTGTGCTGCACGCACATTTCACTACTACGGCCACATGTTCACTCCCAGGGCACACCCATGCACAGTCCCACCGCACGCTGGCACCACAGGCTCCTTGCCAGCTCACTTTGCTCCTGTGATGCTCAGTGAGCTCCCTGAGGTGTACAAAACCAGCACAAGCTGTCACAGGCATTCAGAAATACTGCTCTCCTGCCATGCTATGCTCCTCACCCATCGCCCATCATATCTGTGGGACACCTTGTCTCCCTTGAGCCACACTCTTCACACGGGATTCAGGCTTGCAGCTCAGCCCTGCCACAGACACACGTGTGTGTAGCACATAAACACCTGGCACTTGCCAGACACACTCTACACACAAATGGGGCCCTGGGCATCATAGCATTGAAGGTTAATTCAGTTTGAAAGAGACCCCAGGACAGCTCTAGTCTGGCTTCCTGCTCAAAGCAGGGTCAGCAAAGAGGTCAAATGAGGTTGCTCGGAGCTTTATTTGATCTTATAAACTACTAGGATGGAGACTGTACAGCCTCTCTGGGTAACTTTTTCCCACACTTGACTGCCTTTGAGGACAGAAAGGTCTTCTTTGTATTCAAGCTGGACCTCTCGTCTTTCAACTTGTGTTCCTTGTCTCTCATCCTCCCACCAAGCACCACTGTGAAGAGCTTGGCTCTGTATTTTACCAAGACTCATAGGTCCTTTCCCACACTGCTGTTCTGCATCTATCAAGTCCCCAGCCCACATCGTTGCCAGAGCCTCTTCCTTGCCAGGTTCAAGGCTGTTCATTTGCCCTTGCTGAACTCCCAGTGCTCCTGCAGGCCCATCCCTTCAGCCTGCTTACGTCCCTCTGACGTTCCCTCAGGCACGTTGACTTGTTTCCCCTCCAACTAAGTGTCACCTGAAAGCTTGGTGGAAGAGCACCCCATCACCTTCTCCAGGTCATCAATAACCACGTAAAACAGGAGAGGTCCCAGGACAGCCCCCTGAGGCATCCCACTTGGTACCAGCCTCTAGGTAGAGTACAACCCATTAACAATTAACTAATCCCTGTGCCAGACCAGCCAAATATTTCTTGTGTCCATCTGCTTGTCCACCTATTGAGACAACACCACTTTTACTTGGATATCAGAACATTGGGAGACAGTGTTGAAAGCCTGGCTGAATTGGAGATAAATGATTTCCACTACTCTCCCCTCACCCATAAATCCAGTCTTTTTATCAAAGAAGGTGATATGGTTGTTCAGACATGATTTAGCCTTGGTAACTTCACACTGACAGTTGCAAGTCACCTTCTTCTCCTTCATGTGCTCAGAAATATGTTTCAAGAGGACCCACTCCAAGGCCCAAATGAGTCTAACCGGCCTGTAGTTTCCAGGATCAATATCTAGGCCTTTCTTTAAGAAGAATGGGGGACCTTGTCTGATCCATACTTCCATACCCAGTCTCTCCTCCAAGCAGCCTCCCAAACACAAGTCACTTCACAGCTGCATTGCCTCCCACCTGACCAGTCCTATATTTCATTTGGCCTGACCTGCAAAGCTCCCTAAAGGGATAAATGTGGCTTCTTAGTTCTCCATTACTTTACTCCCACTGTTTTTAGGAGAGACAGAGAGAGGGCTGTGTCTGTGAGCCCTAAGGTTGTTGATCTTCTCCATGGGTGTCACAACCTCTCACTAAAGGCTTTGAGTTTACACTGCTGCCAAAGGCTACCCCCAGTGCCTTGCAGTAAGAGAGAAGGGTGCAGAGCAGCCTGCTTCCACCCCTTCAAGAAGATAGGACATGGCTCTGCCACAGGATGAGGCCATGGGGCAAAAGCCCAAACAGACAGAGGGGCCAGTTCAGCTTTTTTCCTGAAAAAACCCCACCAAAACAAACAAACAAACAAACAAACAAACAACAACAACAACAAAAACCCCAACAAAACAAAAAAACCACAAACCAAAAAGCCACCCCAAAACCAAGGGTTGAGTATTTTAAAGGGAGATGTGCTGCTTCCAAGGTGAGGGTGAATCCATACGACTTGGCAAGGCAGACATGGTGCCTCCCCTGTGACCCTTCATCTTGCCCAGACTGCTGGGCCAGGTTCTTCCACCGCACCGTAGGTGCCTTGGTGCCCAGGAAGCACTCAACGTGCAGGAGAGCAGGATGAGGTTACACATCTTCAAGTAAGATCCTGCTGATTCAGCCCTGAGTATAGCTCCTCCCAAGGAACCTTGGCCCTGTCTTGTGGTTCTCTGATACATCTGCCCTGGCGTGACACAGCTCTGAGACTGCACCTAAATATTCCTGTTTGTTTGTTTCTTTTCCCCATTAGATCCACTTTTTTTTTTTTTTTTTTTTTTTTTTTTCCAAAGCCAAGTTGGAAGGNNTTTTTTTTTTTATTTTTACCAAAGCAAGCTGGCAGGGGTGTAATAAAGAGAGCCAATTGCGAACTGACAGAGGCTGGGAATACCATGAGGATAAAAAAGGCAAGGCATACATGGAAAAAAGCAATAAATGCGCTTAATTATGGGTGTGGCCAGGAACAGCTCCTATTATTAAGGGTGGAAACACTTCCCCTTTCAAGACACTGTTTTCACTTGCTTATAACTTTGTCAAAGTTTCACCACTGGAGCAGAAATTTTGCGTAGAAAGTGGTTGTCTCAGCTGGAATTTGGCATATTTATTGAGTTCTTTTTGAAAATGTGGACCCACCACTAGTTTTCCTGGGTTAGAGGATGTATATATATTGCCCAGGGGACAAAAGATGTGGAACTTGTGGGCTTTCAAGCAAGGGTTTGGCCTTGGACAGGACATCAACTTTTGTGTCATGGAGGCTGTGTTTTGCCAGCTCCATGAAACACTACTACTCTCCCCCACCAGCAAGGACAAATTACTTGGTTTTGTTAAACATGGAAAGAAGACTCGTCACAGCTTCACAGCTACAAACTTCTCAACCTCTGCTAACCTGCCCAACCCTTTTTGGTTTCTGAGGCTGTCATGACAGCATATGGGCTTTCCCAGGGTGGAGCACTGCAGGAGGAAACTGGGAGGGCTCTCCCTTCTCTGCAAGCTGCTGTTATGCGTCATGCACTGTTTGAATCTCTCAATGCTTTCCTCTACCCTGTGCTCCCAGCCACCTCTCTTTTGCCTTCTGGGAAACCTGGTGGAGAAAAGCCCCTGATTTGAATACAGAAGAGATGAAACTCAAGGAAGAGAACCAAATATCTGGGGATCAGCAAATGAGACTGGGAGGCAGATGAGACCACGAGCTGCAGGGAAATGCGGAGTCTGTTTGGGAAAGGGGCTATCACCTGACAGCTGCTGGAAGGACCTGGGACAGCTGAGCAGGAAGACTGGAAGCAGAAAGCAGGGCTGGCTGGGACAGTGAGATGGGGAACGGGAAGAGCAGAGGAGGGGTGATTGCCAGTGGGATGGGGAGAGGGGATGGGAGGAACTCAGCCCTTCTGCCGGGGTGGTGGGATTTTCTACTGACAGATGATGGAGGGGAGCTCACATCACTCATCCAGATGCAAAGGAAGGCTTGTACTGGTGATAGGGAGCAGCTTGTGTGGAGCAGGACAGCATGTAGTGGGAAGGCTGGGGCTGACTGGCCAAAGACATGCAGCTGAGCCAGCCTGGTACTGTCTGGGCAAGATACTGGGCCTGGGAATACAGTGGGAGAAGAAACAGGAAAGGGCAAGTGAGGTGGACCTGGAAGGGGGCAGTGGCTGAGCCCAGAGCCCAGGGCTTCCTGACAAGAAGGGAAACCAAAAGTGGGAAAGCATGGAGGGGACAAGGGAACGAGGGAGGACAGACACATCAGCTTGTGTTTCTGGGACTGGAGACTCCTTCACTATCTGAACAAGGGTCCTCTCCCAAGTGTTCCTCCCAACTCTTTCTGTTCCTGTGCTGTTACCCCAAATGCTACCTGACAGCACATGTCACCTCTTGCTAGTCCTGCTCATTGCTGAGGACAACAGGCAATTACTGCTCGCTGTTATATCAGAATACACATTTCTCTTCACTGAGAAATGTCAGCACCAAGGCTGGCTGTACAACTGCCCTTCAATGTCCTCGTGCATATGAATTACAGTTGAGTCTTTAATTATGTGGCCACAGATTTATTTTCTATAGGACACCTACAGCACACAGGTTAGATGGTGTTCTGGATGAGTCTGGGCTGTGTCACGAAGGAGGCTCTTTGCAGGCACTCACCATCATCTCTTCTTTTTGTTGTTATGTTGTTTTGTTTTGGTTTTTTTTTCCCAAACGCGTGAAGAGAAAGGAGTGACTCACTGCTGAGGCAGTTGTGTGCTGGCCTGGATCCTTGCCCCTGCTGCGGATTTCCTACCTGATGCTGAGCGAGTCACTCCCAGTAATCTTTTCAGAGGTAGCTATTTGCTATGTTTTATTTATTTTGGCATTTTGCTTTGGTTTTAGCCTTGTGCTATCCTGGGATCCTGATGTCTCATTTGCAGGAGTATTTATTGCTCCCTGCTGCATGTGAAGGGGTACTTGCACCTGACTCTAGAAAATACTTCAAACTGCAGAGCACTCTGGCAAAGCGCTCAGATCAGCAAATGCACCTTGCAGGGTGCATTTGACCTTCCCTCCAGGAGAGCTGGATCTTCTCTAAAGTGCTGCTGTATTGCTTAGTATGAGTATTGAAAAGGCAAATCTATTATTATTTGGAAAGTACTGAGAGACTAGGTGTATGTTGTGTAAAAGAGACCCTATGAACATTGCTCATTGTTTTTGGAGTGGGGGCTGCAAGTTCTGAATGAACTGTGAGTCAATGCTTTGAAGAACTTTGTCAGCCCTGCTGGATGTGTCAAACCACAGGTACCTTCCTCCTCAGGTACCTTTGCTCTTGAATTACAGGTGGCAATGTGTTTGTTCTCACTTCTCATCTTTTCTTACTTTCACTGGCCTTGGAGAAGTAGAACTTCAGCACAGTGTCAAAGTTTTGTCTGCTCTTTCCCCAATTGCTCACACTTTCCTAGCACACACAAGCGTCTCTGTGGCAAAGTGACCTTGGTCTTCAAAGCAGTTTGTCCTTCTCCAGAGAGTGGGTGAAATGGGATTCTGCTCTTTGTTGATCAGACAGAGCTGCCAAATGTGACCTGGCAGTTCTCTGAGGTCTGCTAGGTCACTGGAGCTCAGCTTTCCTGTGAGTTTTACTAGGTGCTATGAATATCATATACCGTGATTCTGGAAGGCCAGCCAGCCACGACACTGTGAATAAACAGCACAACTCTAGCCCTTCTTTTCCTTTTCTACCCAAGGAATCACATAATGGGCAGTGGAGAGGCGGGCTGGGTGCCCATTGAGGTATAGCCCCCTTACATACACCAGCCCACAAGATTCAGCTCAAGACACATTGCCGTGGGTTCCCTCTGCAGTGCTGCAGCGAGAGCAGCGGGACAGCCCAAGGACCTTTGCATGTGAATAGGGCAGCAGCCAAACGTAGCCCATCTTCTGCTTACCTGCCTTCAGCAGCAGCACTCCCTGTATCACCTAGGGGTGCTTTGACCATGTCTGAATCCTGTGAAAGGTAGACATGAGGTGTCCCAGGTGCAGGGCCCCTGGCTGCTGGGCTGAGGGGTTTGGAGTCCCTTCCACGCTCTTACACCCAATGATCTCTTCCAGGCAAACCAGGGAGACAGGACGAGGTGAGGCCTCCTGGGGCCCATCCGGGAGTGTTGTTTTGGATGTGTGAGCTGCGTCTCACCGCTGGGTCTGCAAGGTTAGACAGCCTTCCAGGTGGTGTTGACTGAACAGAGTCTCAGTGTACCTTAGTTGGTGCCTAATACAGTGATAAACCCGAGGGGGTGTTCATCTTTGGAGAAGGGCACAGAGGAAAAAAGGTGCTGCAGCTACCCACCACTTTGATCACTGGAGAGGAATGGAGATGGCTCAGCAGAGTTTGCGAGCACAGATTCTGCTTATCCCTCAAATTTATTCCCTCTCCAACCCAACCCCAGCCTCTCTCCAGTTGGGATCCTGCTGCTTGTGTTATATATAACAACTTCCTTTTTCAGACACTGAGGCAGAAGTTACTGGTTGCACCGCTGGAGCACTGGCATCTCTGATGGAGATAGGGTCCCTGCAGTACTGGCTGCTACAAGCATAGCCAAAATCAGCAGCCCCTGGCCCAGGCTCCCTGACAAAAATTACTCTATAAGAAGAGGTGTAACTAGGCAATGCTTGGAGAGAGGTGGGTGTTAATAGATCACATGGCTAGCCAGCACTAAAAGCTTGATTACAATTCAATTAAGGGAATGTTTCTAATTAAAGAGTTCTTATTTTAAGCTGTCAATGATTAAAATAAAGGTAGCTGAAGTGTCCATACACACTCCAATTTCATCCCCAAGGGCTGCATCTACGTTGGGGATTTCTTCAAATTCCCTCCCGCTGCCTCAGTCAGCAACAAGGGGAGAGTTGGTATGGCCACTGTCCTCCCAGACCTTGCACCTGCCTGCCAAGCAGTGTCACCTCAAACTCTGCTCCCATGAGGCATACTGAGAGCTGCTTCTCCTGGATGCTGATTCAGATGCATCCTTCCTGGTTCTGTATCAGAGCCCACCTCACTCAGTGCCTGTATGAGCCTGCCACTTGCAGCAAGTCACGAGTGGTGCTGGGCTTTGGCAAATCCCTTCTCCACTGATGTGCACCTACCCAGGGAAGGAGAGCAACCCTCGGCTGGATCCAGCAGTGGCTGCATACTATTACCTGCCTTCCCATCTGCTCACTGTTACATAAGCTGTGAAAAAACAGAGGTTCAATGGAGCATGTGTAAGGAAATGTCATTACTACGAAAAACTCAATTAAATTTTAAATTCTCCAAGTGGAGGCAAGGTTCTGTAATAAAACAGGCCCAGCAGTGAGAAAGGGAAGCAGCAGTGGTTCCCAAAGGCTTGCATAAATGAGGAACTATTCCCAGGTCCCAGTGGCCTGTCAAGTCAGCATGGGCACTGGCTGGCAGTGGGATTCAGAAGGCTGCAGCCCCCCATCTTGGTACGGCTTGAAGCAACGACTGCTCTTTGCAGCGCACAGTGCCAGCACGGCTGCAGCTTGGGCCTCTTGGTGCCGACAGCCTGCGCTTACATTGTGTATTTGGAAGCTGACATCAGTGTCCTTGCTTAGAAGGACCTAAGGGTTGTTCTGGTATGGGGGCTCCTGAGCTCTTCCCCATCACACTTATCTCCAGCTGCAGGAGCTGGGGCTCTTGACTTTGGGATGGCTGTGCCAGAGCAGCTCCTGGACCGTGGCGAAGTGTTCTGGTGCCTCCAAAGCTGGGCAGCATCTGGTTCTTGCTTCACAGGACCCTCTGTCCATTCCAGGTAACATTACACTGGCTTCCCACCATTCCTGCAGTCCTGCTCCCAGAGCTCTCAACAGCACTTCTATCCTCCTTTGCACTTGCAGCCCCAATCTCCCAGAATCCCCCAAACAGTTCCCAGCCTGAGCTCTGCTCGTACACACCCATATAGCTCTGCTCTTGCAAGGCTGCTCCCCCCGACTCAAGCTGGCTTTCGGAGGTGCTCTGGGGCTTGCTGTGCCCACCTGGCCCCCAAACAACCCAGGGTCTGGGGGGTAGCCCCAGCTTTGCACCCGTCTGTTGGTGGGTGCCTCGCGGACCTCTCTGTCCCCACTAGGGTTTGTGCGTGTGCTTCGTTATCCGTGTGGATTTGCAGGTGCTTCACCCAAGAGGCGTCCCCAGTCCTGAGGGGCGTGGGCTGAGGAACCCCGACACTGTGGGGTTGGGGAGGCTCTGATGCCTCATGGGCCTTCCCGAGGGACCCTTGCTTGACATCTGCCGCCAACGCGATGGGACCCAGCACCCTCATTTGATCATCCCCATGCAGGGCCGCCCTGCTGTGGGGGGCTGCCATGGGTGGGCTGTTGCCTCATTCTGAGGGGAAACCGTCAGCGGAGTCGCGGCCCCCAAAACCCAGCCCGTGTGTGTGTGTGCCCCGCTCGCCGGAGCCGAGGGACGGCGGGTGAGAAAGCGTCGGGAGCGGCGGCGGTTGCGCCTTTAACGGCGGGCGGAGGAGGAGGCGGAGGAGGAGGAGGGCCGGGGCTGCGCTGGGTGACATCAGTGGGTTTGGCTCCGGGGCTCAATGGAAACTGGGTGAGCGCCGGGCTGTGCCGAGCACACGCCGGCTGGAGGGGACGGCGAGCGGGCGGGAGGCGGCAGGCAGCGCCGCGCCGCGCCGAGCCGAGCGAAGGAGGGACGCGCCGGGCACGGC
>VZTF01002165.1:406187-429728 GCA_013397755.1 Cnemophilus loriae
GGGGTGGGAAGGAGGGATGGCTTTTTAAATTTTACATGTATAAATAATACATACAGGGATTATATAAATTTCACATATAAGAATATATATTTTATGTGGACAATTTTCTTTCTTCTTGTAACAGTAGACCTGAAGATCAGATGATAAGGGCGGAAGCTGTAGATGGTGGTGGGGGTACGTGTGTGAAGTAGAAGCAAATGGGATAGGTGTTTGAACTCCTGGAGCAGTTGTTGAGGGGGTGGGATGCGTGTGTCCTGCCCTCTTACCAGGAATCCAGGCTCTCACTCTCTGGCTATCCTCCGCCTAGGTTTTCTACGCACACTTTGTGTGTGTGTGTTGGGGGGGAGATAAGGCAAAATGACAGCTGTGCGAGACCATGATTTTTTTTACTCCATTATCCTGCTTCCCGCTTCCACCCCCGCGCCCCGGAGCATTTTTTAGATTCCCCTTTGGAGCCTGTTGCTTAATCAGCTACAAGGGCTGCTGCCTCGTTGTGTGTGCCTTCTTAACCTGGCTCCTGCCTGTCCCAGAAGGGTGGGACCGAATTTAGTTTTGGGACTGTGGTGTTGCAGAGCAGTACCTGCTGTGTCCCGGTGTGGAGCAGACCCCACCGGGACCTCTTGCCCGGTCTCTGCCGTGTGCTCGGCTGTGCTCGCCCCAGCTGGGAGTTGGACTCAAGTGGAAGTGTTCGGAGTTCACAGGCCCGGGTAAGCACTCCATGAAGGAAGGAGGCTCGAGAGCTGTCTTCTCGACAGTGGTGTGACGGGTTCCCGGGGACACAGACCTTTGATCGTTTATTGGAGTAGGAGTGTAGGCAAGTCAGATGTATGTTAATGTGGTTATACAGAACAGCAGGCAGCGGATAAAAATCATGTCTGTTTGCTGCGCCTTCACTCAGGTACGCCTGCCTCCTGGTTCGGTTCCCAAGGCTCTGCCTACATGCCTTGTAGTAAGAAAGTCAGAAACAGCCACAGGGTTTTATAGGCTTTAGATGCACAGAAGCCCACATGCATAAGCAAATACTAGGTGAGGGGACTCCACCTCTGAGTGTTTTGCGTGTGGTTTCTGGTGACTAGAGCTCTGCTTTCAGGGTTCACAATGTCCCCTGAATGCCTTGATAGGATTATTTCCCTGTACATCTCCGCAGCCCATCCATTCTTCTTTCTGTAATCCCATCTCCTGGGGCAGGAGAAGCAGCTCTGGGTTTATAGTATGCCCAGAATCCTGTAGCTGGGATTGCTTTTTTTGTACTTCTGTCTCACAAGGCCATTCCTCCCTTCTTTCCTTCAGTGGTGCTTCCTTCCCACTGAGCTCCAGCAAGGGAAAGTTCCTCGCACCCACTTGTGAAAACATGATTCATTCCTCACCTTTCCTGTCCCCAACAGGCTCTGTGTCTGCATTTTGTACGCTAATAATGTGGCATTGCATAAATTAGGACTGTGGCAAATCCCTCTAAAAGGAGACACGTTGACTGTCTCGGGAAGAGACGTCGTTCCTAGAATAAGTTGGTGGCCATAGAAGAGGCAAGGGACAGGGAGCTGTTAAGAGGGCAACTGCTGGAGCTGTTTGGCTGAGGTGTTTGTGGCAGAAGTTGAGGTTAGCAGAGAGAACAAACTGTGGCTGTGGTCCTTCCACCTAGTTGGTTTTCTGTGGAAAGTGAGTAGGCTGAGCCTGGGCATGTTGATGGGGTATATCAGGTCAAAGGGTAAAGGGATGAGGAAAGGCCTGAGCTGCTGAAAACAAACAGCTGGCACACCTAGGTAGGCAAGAGAGATGGAGAGGCTCAGGTAGACCAAAGGAGGTGGTGATCCCATCAGCAGAAGTGTGTGGAGATAAGCAAGTGGTGTTCCTAGTCAGTGTGTGCCTCAAAGGGTTCAGTTCAGTGAGATGTCTCCCCCCTGTCCCCTGTGCCAGCCCCTGCCTAGGAGTGAGGGAGTCGCTTGCTCCTGGCAGTCTGTCTGTCTCTTGCAGCCCTTGGGTCCTGTGCTTACCACCACTGAGGTGTTGGAATAGGGCTGGGTGAGAGAGAAACTCATCATAGGGTTTATTATGCCTGACCCTTCTGGTATCTCACGAGGCTGCTTCTGTCCCGGTGCCAGATACTGTAGGGCACAAGGAGCAGTACCTCTGTACAGTAGTGTGGCGTGATCACGCACTGAAACCTTCTTAGGTGGGGTTTCCTGAACCCTTCTCCAGTCTCTGAGCAAAATGGTGGGGAAGAAATTCAACCATGCTTCATTCTAATAATGGGAACATGGGAAAAACATGCTTGAGAGTGTTCTGTTCCTGCAGTGTTTCTTGCTCATACTGTCCCTGGGAAGTTCAGGCGATCAGGAGAGGTGGTAGAAGCCATGTAGAAAGTGAAGTATTTCAGGATTTAAACCTAACTACTCAGCCTCTGGGTGAAGTGGGGAGGTCTCTTCTGTAGTCTTACATGATTCACTTCCTGTTTCTGCTCTGACACTGCTCTTTCTGTGCTTCTTTTCTCAGCACGACTGAACCATGGAGCTTCGAGTGGGAAACAAATACCGGCTGGGCAGAAAGATTGGTAGTGGTTCGTTTGGAGACATTTACCTAGGTGAGTGTGAGAGTCTGTCTCAGGGCTGGGTTTTTCGATTGCATCATTGTTTTGGGGTTGTTTTTCTTGCCTGTTGGTATTTGTGGGCACCATGTAAGGTTGGAAGGGGTGGAGAAGAGAAAAAACTTAAGGAATACTTCTAGTGGCTGCTGGCCTTCTCATGGCAAAGAAAGTAGGACAACCTCAGCTTTGCCTTACCACATACTGGAGACACAGTGGTGGTTGATCAGATTGATTTAGATTTGGACTGTTTGGGGCGTATTTGTCGTACACCCTATTCCAGCATTCTCACTTTCTTTTCTTGAGCTTGGGTGTGTGTGGGTATAAACTCTGTTCACAGAGTGCGTGGTGGAAAGGGAAGACTTAGCTATTCCTTCAAGGATAGAAGGAATACAGTTTTGGGAAGACTGGTAGTGGAAGAGGTGGTCCAGGACCTTCAAGAGAGAGGTCTGAGACTAGGAGGTGTAAAACAGGTCAGAGAGCCTGGCCTGGTTGAAGTCCTGGAGCTCAGATCTGTTAGATCTGTAATGGGATTTAATGTCTGGAATGACCTGAGCTGGAAGCTCAGTGGACAGAGCCCATGAGGTGCTGGGTTTCCTGTTACCACAGCAGGTCACCTGGGTAGAAGTTCTTCCAAACCAGTGTGCTGATGTGCAGATATGTTCCCTGATGCTTTGCCTGCTCATGTTTTTATTGGCTCAAACTATGTGGGGCCAGAGTGGCGAGACTACCCAGCAGCCTGCTCGATCCCTCCATGAGGGCTGGCGTTACCTGTCTCTGGTTCTCACCACTACCTGTTCAGCTGTGGTCCTGCAGGCCAGCAGAAGGGCTGCCTTCTGCTTCAGTGTCTGCACCCTTTGGGTACTTGCAGATGGTCGTCATGTGCTCCTTGACTGTTAATTTGTTCAATTGAGTTGTATTTGGCTTCCCAGTACATCCACCACTCCTCACTTTTGCTGGTCCTTCAATTTTTCCTAGTTCGTTCATCTGCTGAGCAGCTTGGAGCCAACACTGCATTTGAGGTGTGGCATTTCCAGTGCCTAGCAGTGGAGGACTACCCTCGAGTGATCTGTAATGTGATGCCTCTGCATAGGCTGCTTTGGGTCTCCTTGGCTTCCCCCATCACCAACACTATCAGGTTGCAGAATTGGCCTTAACGCACTGTCAGCTGTATTGTAGGAGAGCTCTTCTAGGATCGCCAACATCTTCCCATCTCTCCCCAAATCCCTTTCGTTGAATACCTCTAGTTCAGATTACTTTTTCCTGTGATTGTAAATCACCGTCTGTTTTCAACCTCTGGTTTTTATCTCCAGTTCCCTCTTGCTTTATTATTCTCTCTTGATTGGTGTTGGCAGCCTCTCTTGATTAAGTGTCCTGTGGGAATCATCAGTAAAAGGCTTTGTTGCCACCTTTATCCAGAACATGAACAAAGATGATAAATAATGGATCTGGGATCCCAGTTTCACTGTGTGCTGCCTTTACTTCAGCCTGTTCCTGTATGCTGCTCCTCTGTAACCCTCCAACCAGTTAGTGTCTTGGGTGACAGTGCTTTTAATTCCCAGGTGCTAGGGATTCAGGAGTGATAGCTCGGACACAGCCTTTTTCACCTATGCTAGGGCTTGAAGCCTTCCACACCCTCTCTAGGGCAGGCTCTTGCAAAACATCTGGGGGTACATGTGTGGAGAGAAAGGAGGTACTGAACGAAAAGGCCTGATCCTGTATTCCTCTGTACCACGTAACAGGTCATGCACCTGTGCAAAGCACGTATGGAAACTACCTCTGGTGGGGGGGTTGTGCCTGCATCGCCTGTCACCAAACAGAGGAAGCCCAGTGCCCTGGTGTGGTGAGCACAGCAGGATTCAACCAAGTTACTTGAATGCAGTATCAAAGCCCTTGTGATGTTCATTGAGGTGCAAGCCAGCATGTTTTGAAGCAGTGATAGCGAGACTTCTTGGAGCCTGGGTGACTCCCCAGCCTGGAGGGATTGGGCATGTAGTCTGTGATGGTGCGTCTGGAGGACGCTTGTGCTCATGCTGTACTCTCTGTACTCTCACAGCCTCCTCTCCAGACAGAAGGACTCATTCACGATGACTTCTCTCCTGCACCAGGTTCACCTCACAGTTCTCTCCTTTGATAATGGTGTGGACACAGAGCAGGGCTTGTCTGTCTCTGAGGATTAGCAGGGGCTGTATGGTTTACCCTGAGCTTCTCTCTTTCGGAATGTTACTACCTTCACCTGCTCTGTAACCAGTGGGTGCTGCTCTCTTTGGGATTTGTTTTAGGTTTTTTGTCTGTCAGAAGGAAACTTGGATTTCTGCAAGGGTAGACACAAAGGATAGACTGTGTGTTAATCCTTAGCTGGGGCTTGAAGCACAACGCCTTCCTTCCGTGCCCTACTTTGAGGGATAGATGTGCTAGGTGGAATATTCTCCCCGCATTGGTTTGAGAGGGTGGGAAATGAGATCAGGCTGCCCATGGGCCTTGGCTAGCCCATTTACCTCTAAAAATGCTCGTTCAGGAGAGCAAAACCCAGTTTGCAGAGGAATTGCCGAGACCTTTGGGCCGCTGGAGGGGGAGGTGCTTTGTCAGAGGTGCTGGCCAAGAGGCAGGGCAGGGTTGCTGGACGTGTAGGAATCGTTTGGCTGGGATGCACACTGGTGGTAGAGAGGAGCTGGGCAGACAAAGCATGCTGGGACCTGAGCTGGCTGGGGACAGTTCCTGGTGGCAGGCTCCTCCCTTGCTGGGAGGGGAGTGCCTTCCCTTTGTTTCCTGGCTTGTTAACTCTCTCTCGCCCTATCTGCCTTCATCCATCTGTTCCCAGCCGTCCATTCTTCCCTCGGCAGGCTGTGGAGAGGGACGCAGGCAGTAGGGAGTGCGGGGCCTCTGCCTGTTGCCCCCGATGCTCAGGGAGGGTGGTGTTTATTGTATCAGACGTGCAGTCAGGATTCCACTCTGAAAAGATCCTGTTCAGCCGGTGACATCCTCTGTCCCCGGGGCCCCGTTTCAAAGAGCTTGTGATGACTGAGTTGAATTTGTGCAGCCCCCACAGCGGAGCGAGACTGGGGGAGGATGTTAGGAATTATCCCCCATCCTACATTCAGTCTCTCGAGTGGCTGAAGCTAACAGACTCTGCTGTATTTGTCTGAAACATGGTGCTTTCCAGACTGTAAAGAGAGCACAGAACTGTTGCTTTTCTACTTGTAGCTTTAAAAAAGATGGTGGTCGAAGCATGGAACAAAGGATCAGAAAGACTCCTGCCCTTAAATTCTCTTCTCGCTAGTGGTGGTCTCGATCTGGGTGGATCTCTAGGCAAGAAATAGTACAGGGAGCAACTTGTAGGCGCAGTGAGGTTTGGAGAGGGAGCAAGCCTGAAGAGTTCAGTGATCCCTCAACAAAGAATGGGTCAGATTGGTCCTGAGAAGGACCACAAAAATGATTAGAGGGATGGAGCACCTCTCTTATGAGGAAAGGCTGAGAGAATTGAGATTGTTCAGCCTTGGAGAAGAGAAGGCTTTGGGGTGACCTAGTTCCAGCCTTCCCTCCCTGAAGGGAGACTACAGGAAAGACTGGGAGACACTTTTTGCAAGGGCACATAGGGATAAGACAAGGGGAATGAGTTTAAACTGAAAAAGGTTTAGATTAGATATTAAGAAGAAATTCTTTACTGTGAGAGTGCTGAGAGACTGGGACAGGTGCCCCAGAGAAGCTGTGGATGCTTCATCCCTAGAAGTGTTCAGGGCCAGGTTGGATGGGGCTCTGAGCAACCTGGTCTAGTGAAAGGTATCCCTCATGGCAGGGGTGTTGGAACTAGGTGATCTTTAAGGTCCAACTCAAACCATCCTCTCAGTCTACTTGTGCTCTTCTAGGCCACAGGGTTGTTTCTTCTTTCTCTAAGTAACACCTGTGTTTGGGCTGTGGAGAGTGTGAGGCTGAAGGCCATTTGAGCACTTGAGTTGCATATTCTCATTTTGAAGAATCTAAGTCTTCTTGGTGCCTGCCCCTGCTTTTCCTTTGGCAGCTTTGTGTGCCCACAGCCTAATAGATGGATGCATCTTCATGTATCTAAACACCCAGGGTAATGTGGAGATGAGAACTCATTCATGTTTCCACTGTTCAAGTTCTGGGAATAGGGTTCATTCGAAATGCTAATGCTGCAAAAAGTCAGAGAGACTCATCGTTGCTTGTGTGTCAGGAAATGTACTAGGAGAGGGAAAAATTCTCCCTGGGGAACAGACAAGGGAGCTGCTTCAGAGGATTTGGAGGAAAGTCTTCACAAAGGCAGGGAAAGAGACAAGGGAAGGAAGTGCTCTTATCTTTTTTGGATGTTCTGGGTGTTTCCATGCTGAATGAGGGCCAGTGGTTGAACACTAATTTAAAAGGTGGACGGATACTAGTCCCTTTTCTTGCTCTTTTCCTGCTTGCACCTCCTGGTGCTTTTAAGAAGGGTCCTGTGGTGGAGTGAAGGGAATGTACAGACTTGTTTTTCTGGCCACCAGTTTTTAAGTGGAAAATGCCAGCATCTTTTCAAAAGTGAGCATTGGACAAATGTTTCTACCTCTCAGGATGGCTTTTCCCCTTTCCTTTCTCCTGGATCCTGCATTAAAATCTGTATTAAATTAATCCCATTGCTCCTCCTTCCCCTCTCTCAGAGCACCCTAAATAATTCCTCTCCCTCCTTAGTGTTTACAGCCTTCAAATATTTGCAGACTGTTGTCATGTCCCATTCTTCCTCCCCACCCTTCTTAGTTGTATCTCTTGTCTATGTTACATATTTAGCTCTTTTAATCTTCCTTAGTAAATCAATCCCTCTAGGCCCCGATCGTTTTTGTTGTGCTCTTACAAATTCCTAGCAGCTTGTCTGTCTCAACCCAGCACTGCAGCATCTAGATTATGTGTTTTTGCTAGCAGGCAGCTCTTGGCTAACTTTGTGTACAAGCCAGAACTCTTCAACTGGAGATGGATCTCTCTAGGATCCACGGGGAGAAGCAATCCAGTTGTGTCAACATTTCCTTCTTCTCTTTGGTCCCTGGCTCTGGAGGAGGTGTGTGAAAGAGGATAAATGAAGAGATTTATCAGCAGCTTGTCCTTGAGGACTCTTAAAGTCTTATCACGAAGTTCAGGAGGCACAAATTAGCCAGACCTACCAAAACTAGCGATGGGATATCTGCAAAACATCACCTTTGACTCCAGCTTGTGTTTGGCATGCATGTTCTGGAGTAGTTTATTTTATGACGGTGTTCATAAGCTGCTCGTGATCAGAGCTGCTCTCTGATTTATGTTGAAGTGCAATTTCTAATAGTTCCAGATACGAAAAAGGGCTTGTCAGAGTGTGTGAAGCAGGCATGGCGGGGGAGGAGAGAAGCAAGTCTTGAGTGTCATTCCTGTGACCCGTGTACAGATATTCCTTCTTTCCATTTTAGGATGATGTGAAACATCTGGAATCCTTTCAGCTAGTACAAGAAAAAGAGCAGCCTGTTCCTTCTTTGACAGTGCACTTTGGGACCAGAGTGCTGGCTTTTGCAGCTGGCAGCTCAGTTGTTTTCAGAGAGAAGCGTGTGGGGTGGTGGTTTAGTGTCATTGCAAAGTATCTAGCAATACCTTCAACAAAGGTGTCCGTGCAGCTTAATTCAGGACCGGATTCTGCCTATTTCTTCATGCTTCTAATTTGAGATACAGCAAATGTTTCTGTGTTGGCAAAAGATAAAGGTATTATTAAAACCCTCAGGAGAGAGAGAAGCTGAGGATTTAGAAATTGTTTGTATTGAGCAGGTCAGCGCTGTGGAGAAAACAGAGAGAGCTGGGATGTTGGTAATGTCCCCTCCTGAACTAATTGGCTCTGTTGAAATGATGTAACTGAGTTAACCAGTAATTTTGCTGGGGAGGAGATACTCTGTATCACTGCCTGAGGGGCTGCTTGGGTTCAGGAGCTAGGTTTATGATAAGAGAGAGCTAAAACTTCCACTCAGTTTAGATACTGTTGATATGTACAGATTGACCTTCCAAAGTCTGTCACTTTTTGAGATAACAAGGCAGTTCACCTGTAGGACTGTTGTTCTAGTCTGACTTCAGGATCAGACCTGGTTTCCTGTTCATGTGCCTGTGTCTGGGCTTGCATTTGCAAATGGTAGTGCTGGAAACTCTGTATGAAGTGGCTGAATCTCATTTCTGTCATAAAGAATAAATTTCAGGGCAAATCTTAAGCTTTTGGCATCTTTACAGGCCTTGTTAAAAGTGTTTAACTTCAGTGGAAGCTTGTGCAATCTTCATTTCACTCTCATTCCTATGCAGGAGCCAATATTGCAACTGGTGAAGAGGTGGCCATCAAACTGGAATGTGTCAAAACCAAGCATCCCCAGCTCCACATTGAAAGCAAGTTTTACAAGATGATGCAGGGAGGAGGTGAGATGGGGAGGAAAGGATGGGGCCGGGGGAGTGGTTGGAGAAGGAAATTATTCTGGAGGGCTTTAGAAAAGAAATGATTTGGTGTTACGCATGATCTTCTCAGCAGGGGATGCAACATCTATTCTCTCTGTTCCCTGGGCTTAATCTTTTTCTTTCCCCAGTGGGTATCCCCTCCATTAAGTGGTGTGGAGCAGAGGGGGACTACAATGTGATGGTGATGGAACTCTTGGGGCCCAGCCTGGAAGATCTCTTCAACTTCTGTTCCCGCAAATTTAGTCTCAAGACAGTTCTGCTCCTGGCAGACCAGATGGTAAGTTTCCTCTGAAGCATTTGTGCCTACTCTCCTTCTCCATGCCTTTTCCCCCCACACACTCCCCTTCCATCCCCTCTGCTTGAGAACTGCTGTATCCCAGGCTTTCTTCATTTAGCACAAGTAGCTGCCAGCTTTCTATTTCTTGATGAAGTTGGGGGCCTGGAACCTAGACGCTGGTAGCTTTTCGTTATCTCCATCCCTCCTTCCTTCGCCTGCTGCTCGCCTTGTGTTAGTGTTGCACACATAGATACTTTTGCCTGCATGATGAACTGTTGGCACCTATCTTAATTCCACTGCTCATGCCCTGGGTTTAAGCCCCTTAGCTCTTCTGGACAGACCCGTTCCTTTCCTGGCCCGGCTAAGTTCAGAAGTTGACAGCTGTCAATGTTGAAGCTCAAAGTTTTAGTCCATATAGACTTGCTTCCCATCCTTCCTTGTGCTGTTAGTAGTGACCTTCCCAGAGTGAGAACTGGGAGGGTTAAATTCCACCTCTAGATCCTGCAGCGTCCAGAGGGTGTCTTTTCCTTGGCTGTCGTCTCTGATACTCTCTGCAAAGTGTCCTTTTCTTGCTCTGACAGGCCAGTGCCTTGGACAGGGTACTATTTTTAACAGATGCAGTTAAAATAAGTTTGTTTCTTGCTTGACTCATTACTTATATATTTATTTATCTATCCCTCCTCCAGATCAGCCGTATTGAGTACATTCATTCCAAGAACTTCATCCATCGGGATGTAAAGCCAGACAACTTCCTTATGGGCCTTGGCAAAAAGGGCAACCTAGTATACATCATTGATTTTGGTTTGGCCAAGAAGTACCGAGATGCCCGGACCCACCAGCACATCCCTTATCGGGAAAACAAGAATCTGACTGGCACAGCCCGTTACGCCTCTATCAACACCCACCTGGGAATTGGTGAGCCTGCTTGCTGTTGCCCCTTGGTGGGGCTTTCCAGGGGAGGTTGTATGTCCCCAGGAGGAGGTGCTTGGGTTCTTCGCCTGACTCAGCTGGTGACCTGCCTTGAGATGGTGGGCAAATAACTCAAATGCTACACCTGTGTTGCTTGTGCTGCTGTGGCGGCACTCTGAGCTCCTGATGACAGAAATCGTCTCCTGATCCGTGTTTGTGCACTGCTTAGTGCAGGGGCCCTCTTGAGCATCAAGGCTGTGACCTCTCCAACTCTGCTCCTACTAAATCTGCCTTTGCACAATTTTTGCAGGCTGATTAGATGTGTAAAGGAGACATTCACAGGCACTGAGCCTTTAGGAATATGTGCAGTTGAAACCTGTCTTTTTGACTCCTGAGTGCCTTCATTAGTGATTATTCTGTAGCTGTCAGAGCTAGAAGATAGAGGCCCACTGCAATATGGTGTTATCCACCACTGAGGATGGGGATGTGCTGGAAACGTGCAAGAAGCTCCTGAGGGGAGGCTTCCAGCTGCCTAGACACCCCTGTTTTGTGACTGAGGATTTGCTGTCACAGGCCTTCAAAATACAAATGTGTCTGTGAACTGCACAAATCCACTGAGGCAGCTTCAGGGAGATAGGGCTCTGCCCTTAATGTGTGTAGTTATTACTGAAGAGATGAAACGAGACTGGAGGAGAGTGCTAATTGTTCAGCCAGGTCTTACACTGGTGATGACCATCATCCCAGATTTTTAAAAAACCTTGTGCAAGTTAGTACCCACCACGCCTAAACCTGCTGAAGTCACCCAAAATCTTGTCCTGGGAGTCAGCCCCTGGTGGCTGTGAGGAACGTAGCTGAAAACCTCTTGCAGTTTTCTCTTCTGTTCTCTGCCCGAAAACGTCTTTCCAGCATTTGACCTCCTTTCTCTGCTAAATTTTAGCTAAACTTTGTTCACGGTGTGAGGCTTCCTTAGCTACTTTAGGGTCCATTCTGAGCAGGCTGACTTGGTTCTGCAATTGACTGGCAACTCTAAGAAGCAGAAACACTGAAGCTGTCTTGCCTGTTGGACCCAGGGAAGTATCTGCTGTGCTTGCAGATAGTTTATATCTCTGGGAGGCCCTTCTTCTGAAGTGGATAACCTGGGAATTTGAAAATCAGAGCAAGGCACTCAAACCTTTTAAACTAACAACTTTTGCAGGATTTCACGTCCTCATTCTTCCTGAATTCTCCCTTCTTGCAGATATTTCTCAGATATCTGAAGTCAATACTTGTCATGCAGAAAATAAAGCATTTTTTCCCACTGTCTTCCTTGCTTAATACTATATAACTTTAGATGGAGAATGCTTTATTTATATCAGAGTGGAGAGTGTTTTGTGTTGAGAGTGGGCTGTAATCTCCTGACCTCTTCCATGTTATAAAAATAGTTCTCGCAGAGCTTTCCGAGTTGGCCTTCTGTATTTTGGCTTGACCTGCGTATATATAACTGACTCTTCATTGAATTCTCAGTCAAGATTTCCACAGCCATGGTAACTGCCACAAGGAGACATGCACGAAATAATTGTCACTACTATGTCTGTTGATTCTTTTGTGTGTGCCTGCTCTGCCTGAACTGATCACGAGAGGCTAAATGTCTGGTTGTGGCTTTTGAACGGCTTCATTATTCATTCCACCCCAACTTAGCCCTTTACTACTGGTGCTTGGCTTGTGTGTCAGGATGAACAAACAATGTCTAAACAGTAATCCAAGGGCAAATTGCATATGCCATCAGTCTGAGTGCAGCCGCCGTTCTCTCCATGCCCTTTGCTTCGGGAAAGTCTGGGTGTGAGTTACTCTGCGCAACAGGTCTCGGGTGTATTATCTCCACGTTTCAGATAGTTGCCCTGAACGGCATAAAGGTTACATGACTTGCCTGGAGGAAAGGGGGTGGGGGTATTTGGGTTTCAGCTGGAGTTCCTGTTTCTCAAGACCTTGCCACAGGGTATATGACAGAAATATTTGTGAGCTAGCAGCATTGCCATGGGAACCATCACTGTGAATTTTTTGACTTTTCAGAGACTAAATTCTCTGTCTTAATGTTACGTTAATGTGGTCTAGGGAGAGAGAAGGAACCAGGTGCTGGGGTATTTGCGTGACAGGAATAGCAAATTAATAAATGCCTTTATTTGAATTTGCAAGCTAAGGGTTGGGCATTCCGATGTCTGGAGGAAACACATTCTTTTCCCAGTGACTGGGGAAAAAAGTAGGAGGCAAGATTGGGGAGGGTTTCCACAGCTGGAGACTTGCCGTTGAGGGAGTCATTGGACTGTGCAGGCTTTGGTTCATGCATTCCAGTCAATTTTCACATGCTCTAGGGATGAGAGTCCCCTGCACCCACTGTAGCCTGTAATGTCTGAAATAGATGCCTGGGGTGCCCAGGAGACAGTCTTGGAAGAAGCCTGATGGGCTCTGTCTGGGTAACAGGAGGCTGGGGGTGGGGGGGCAGTGCCTTCCCAAATGAATGTCCTAGATGGCATCGGTGTAGGCTGTGCAGATCATTAAGTCCTCCTGCTCATCCTGCTCTCTGTCACCCGTTCTAGATTCTTGTGTGTTTTTAAAGGCTGTTGCCATGCAGTGGGGAGAGAAAGGGGAACTCTAGTCCAGCATGTGCAAGATCAGATCTGAGTATGTAATCAGGAAAACATTGCTCGGTTAAGCCTGCTTGCAGCTGGGCTGGCTCCAGGGAAGACAGCTGATTTCTAGGGAGTTCTGCATGGCAGCAGCATCACTTTGGTAGGATCAGAGTGGAGGAAAATACTCTTTGGACAAGGGGACCGGGAGACAGTTTAGGCTATGAAGAAACACGTTTTGTCATGAACTTTGTGTCCAAGGCAACCAGTCCTCAGCCTTCGGTCTTTGCCCAAGCATGTCTTTTCCTGTCCTGCCACTCGCCCCTGACTTGGCTTCTGAGGACCCTGCTTTGGGAAGGGAGTGAAGGTGTGGGCTGGCTGGGAACCTCGCTGGGGGTGGGAAGGAACTGGCAGGAGATTGCTCGCAGAGTGGGTTGGGTTTGATAGGTTGTGGTGGGTTGTGTGGCAAGGTGACCTTGCATTTTCTATTGGAAGGGGTTTTAGGAAGGAGGGAGGAAAGGATGAGTGTCTTATGGAAAAGACATTTTTCATAAAATTGGCTTTCAAAAAAAACACCCATTGTAGGAGAGCTGAGATAAAATGAAGAGAGAAAGTGTGATGTAGTATCACAGGTCATGGCTATAATCCTGCTTCTGGACTGACTTGCTCAGTGCGTGCATTCACATCGCTTGTATTTCTCTTTTCAAACTCCAAAGTGAGATTTTTTTTTTTTTTTCCCCTGCAGCTCAGGGATGCTGTGAGAGTTAGTCACTGATTGTCAGGTTTCTAAAAGTGGAAAGTAGTAACACTAAATAATGTTTCCTTGGTGTGTAGAGGTAAAGTTTTATTTCTAACTCTGCGCTGTTTAATGTTATCTAGTATCCTGAGGAGTTTGGTATATGAGGCCCTGCAAAAAATGAAATTAAATAGTGGGAGATGTGTCATAGTAACTGAAGATGAAACAAAGAAACGGGATGTAGGAACTGTTGTCCTTTACCCTCCTCCAAGGTTTAATTCAGAATCTTGCTGGTAGGGTTACAGATGACAGACTGCTACAATGTTTTGAGGTAGCTGCAGGACTGGTGTTGGTACTTCAGGCTCATCACAGGTTAGAATCTCAGGGAAGTTGCTTAAGTGGGCTACAATGACCACGTGTACCTGACGTGCTAAACATCCGGAATGCAGCGCAGTCAAACACTTATCATTCTGCATTTTAATGGTTAGGCGTTGTGCTTGCAGTTGTTTTTCCTTGATCGTATTGCTGTGTTAAGACAGTTAAGGTGTGTTTGCCTGCACGTAATGGATACTAGTTAGCTTCCCAGTTTGGTTTTGAACCCCTCTCATTGCCTTCAGTGAGGGCTTATAGCATCCCCCACTGACCTCTGGCTCCCTAATCTCCAGTGTTTAATTCTGGCCTTCCCTGAAGAGGTAGGACTGTGCCCAGGCATACGTTTGCAGCAGAATGTATCCCATTCTGTAGGGGATTGGTGGCTGTGCTCAAAAGCGCTGTGCCTCACACAAATGGAGGTGTGTTATTCAGCCTGCCCTAAGCAGTTTGGTGTTCAAGCAGGATTTTGGAGGCGAGATCCTGATTTATTCCTGAAAGGCTGATTTGCTTGTTCAGTAGGTTTCTCTGGTTCCTGCCCTGCCTTTCCCTACTCCTCTGAGGGGAACCACCACGCTTTAGTCAAGAAGCCACAGTTAGAGGTGTTTAAACTACAGGATGGATAAGTCAAGGGCTGGCAAGACTGCAGGACTGAGGTTATCCTTGTCTCCTGTGCTTTCAAGCCCTGGGTGTGTGTTCTGACTCCGTTTCCACATGCCTCCTGTCTAAGGATGTAGGTCATTAGCCAATATTGTTTAGTTTTGTTTATTTGATATGCATGGTGAGTAATCGCAGCCCTCTGAGAGTACACGTATCCCAACCTTCGGCCAAATGCAAAACTGGGTTTCTTTATTCTGCTCCTGTCATAGCATCTAAGTATCTTCCAGACAGTCATGTAATTATCTTTGGCAGTAGCCTGATAAGATTAGGAAGTATTAGCCCCTTTAAAGTGGGCAATTTGAGACAGTAAGTTAGTGAGGTAAAAAAATGCTGTTATTTCTGCATGCTCAAAGACACTTTGGGAATCTGCAGGGCTGCTTTCTCCTCTACCATCTTGGAATGTGGCATTTTTAGGGTGTTTCGTGTGCATTGACCAAAATGATCTCTCCTATAAGTTATGGAGTGATGAGACCCTCCTTTTCTTCTGCAACCACAGTACTTTTTTTTTCCCCTCAACGGTTTTAACTTGCCAAGCCCTCAGTTCTCAAAACAACTAGGAGGTTATGAGAGAGATGCATGAGGAAGAAAGAGCCTCGTGACCCCCATCTTGTGTTGTTACATGTGGATGTGTATATCTGTGACCTGCTACAGCTACTCTTTTGTCATGATTCAGCTCAGCTAACAGAAAAAGGGATAGCTGTAGAGATCTACTGGCCTTTGAATGGGGCAGGTGGGTAGCACGTATCTGATACTGACAGTCCACAGACTAGTACATAATCTGCAGTATCTTCCAGGATGTGGCACTGAACCCAGCAAAATGTGCTGTAGTAAATTAATCTAATAGATGAAGCTCTTCAGTCTTTCCTCTATTCCTTTGCTCTCCCTTAAGCCATATTTTGCCTGCCTGTTATCTATGTTGGTTGTTGTTCTTCTCAAGATGTAAAGTACTTTCTCCAAAGTGTTTATTTTATTTGGGAGGGAAACAAGAACAAGACAGTCTTGGCAAGATTTATAGATGAACTTTCAAGCATGTTGGAGGAGTTCAGAGGAGTTCACCAGACAACATTTGCAGTTGTTGAGATTCTGCATCAAATCCTTCTTGAGCTAGCTTGAAACTTAAAATGGCTTGGCTATTCCAGAGAACAAGGTCAGTGTGAAATGTTGGGGGCTTTTTATGAGCCGATTTCTTTTGTTTCATAAGTAAGCATCTAAAGATAGGTCCTTGCAATGGCATCTTAAGGACAGCCCTTGCTCTGAGTAGAGTTGATAGTGATGCCAGTTACACAGTCGCTCCCCACTTGGAGGGGAATTTTTTCTTCAAAGTATGCCCCTTTCCTCCACAGCATGAAAAATGTCACCAAGCTGGAAAGACATCTTTGCACATTACATATTAGGCTTCTCTAAACTGTCAACAAAGTTGTTTACTACAAGAAGGGATCCCTAGTTCCTTGTTTCTGCCCTGCTTAAAGACTATCAGCAGTTTAATTAGAAGATGTGTTTGAAAGGACTGTGTTGGACTTAATCTCTGTTAGCTTTGTCTATCTGTGACTACCTCTGTCATGACTAATCCCTGGGTTGAAGAATCGTTCCGGGTGGGGAAGTGTAGGTGCCCTTACTCTGAGACTGGGCAGAGCAAAGTAGGCAGGGTTGCTGCAGCAGTTCTTGAGATGTGAAATTCTTGTGTGAATTAAGGCTTGTCAGAGTCATTAGTTATGAAGTGGGTTGGGCTATATGGGGAGAGAAGCACCTTAACTCTTGCAGTATGACCATCATCACAGGAATTTGCTCTGGAATGTCTTCTACAGGTTTGACTATCTATAGAAATCTACCAGAAAAGAGAGAGGGGTGGTTGTTGTGTTCTGTGTTCACCTCCAAAGCTATGTGATTGCAAAGCAGTTTTGGTTGCTGCTCACTCCTTGCCCCTTTGTAACTTCTCGCAGAACAAAGTCGCCGTGATGACCTGGAGAGCCTGGGTTATGTGCTCATGTATTTCAACCTGGGCTCGCTGCCCTGGCAGGGCCTCAAGGCTGCCACCAAGCGCCAAAAGTACGAGAGGATCAGCGAGAAAAAGATGTCAACGCCCATCGAGGTGCTCTGCAAAGGGTACCCGTGTAAGTGCTCTCATCTTGATGGCTGTCTTGTCTGCTGTTTGGCTTGTTCACCTGCTGAACCCCCCTGGAATTTTGAATCCTAAGGGGCAGTGCCCAGTACACCAGACCAGGATGTGCTGCTGACACTAGTGATTGAGAAAGATAACAGAGCGGTCGTGGTACAGTTTGGGTTCAGAAGTGGGAAATGTGTTTTTGTGGACAGTCAAAACTTATGTTAGTAAGGGCATCAGAGTGCCGAGAGGGGGATCTTTAGGACCTTGTGAGCAGTTTGGAAGGGGGGTGGGCACTGAGCTGAGAAGGTATGCTGATGATGCTGAATTTTTACTGGTTAATGAGGAGACTCAGAAATAACCAGGCAATAAAGTGGCAAGTGTAGTTCTTTGTAGGTAAAAAAGGAGTAATGTATGTGAGAACAGAGAGAAGCCTTGGTCCTCGTCATATGCACGATAGTAGGCTCTGGCTGACCAGTGCTACTCACCAATGAGCTGTTGCAACTATGATCAATGGTTCTGTGAAAACATAAACTTTGTGCTCGGTGGCTGCTGAGGAAAGGGAGTGTTAGGAATTATGAGGAAAGAAGCGCAAACAGTGTGCATAAACCCATGGCCCGCTTCCACCTTGCATGCACTGTGTAGCTCTGGTCCATCCCACTGTTTCACAAAGGATACAGTATAACTGAGAAAAGGGCCGAAAGGGTGACCAGAGGTAACGAGTTTGCTGGAAGAAGAGGTGGGTAGAGAGATGATAGAAGTCTACGCTCTGGCTATGCCTACAGAAGTTTGGATGGGAACCAGTTATTTGGTGGCCTCAGTTTTGTATTGGAAGAGAAACACCGCTGGTTTCTGCCAGCTTCAAAACAAAAGGATGTGGTTCTTCACACAGCCAGTAGTAGACCTGTGGAACTCCTTCCCAGAAGATACTGTGGATACTTAAAGCTTACAGGAGTTCGAGGAGAGACAGGACAAGTACGTGGAAGAGAGATCCTGTGAGGATTACAAAATAGTTAGGAACTACATCCAGATCAGGAGGTTCCTGGAGCTGAAAGTAGGTGCTGGGCTAATGTCGGTGGGAGTGTCAGACGTGCCTGCCCCACTCTTTGTCTTCTTGTCTACTTCTGGCCACTGCTTATGACAGGCTACTGAGCTGGGAGGACTTCTGTTCTGAGCTAAACTTCCCAAGGCTCGTCTCCAGCTCTTCTTTAGGCCTGCATTCCTACTGTCCTTCAGCAGGCACTCTGACTTGCTAGGTCTTGCTTGGAGAAGCCGACAGAAAGAGATGCATAACGTTTTCTCTGGTATAAAGAGAGATGGGCTCCTTTTGGTGGCCAAAGCGCTGCAACGAGCAGGCTCAGTTTGTGTTACACAGCTCTGTGTTTGTGCTATCCTGGTCCAGCAAGCTACCGTTGAAAGGCTGCAGCAGCTCCATGGTGGGACCAGGGAGGCTGGATGGCCAACAACAGCCATCAACTCTTCTCTGCTCTCTCCAGCTGAGTTCTCAACATACCTCAACTTCTGCCGTTCGCTGAGGTTTGATGATAAACCTGACTACTCGTACCTGCGGCAACTCTTCCGCAACCTCTTCCACCGCCAAGGCTTCTCCTACGACTACGTCTTTGACTGGAACATGCTTAAATTTGTGAGTGTGTTTGGCAAAAGGGCTGGACCAGTGTTGGTTTGTATCATGGAGATGGGGGAGGAAAGTTGGAAGCTGCCTGCTGTCTGTGCTTAGCCCTGGTGAACAGCTTGAGCAAAGGGACTAGGGAGAGTGAAAAAGAGGCAGAGTTATTTGGTGTATAACTAACTGGGGATATTGCTACTGTTGTATTAGTGAGTGTGTCTGAGGGAGCACGTGTGTCAGTACATGTATAGCTAGAGGTAGGTAGAGATAATTTTTCAGGAGAGAACTATATTTGGAGCTAGGACACAGACTGCAACTGTGGATTGCAATAACAGCTGTAGTTCCATATGCTTTCTTATCTGTTTTGTTATGGAACAGATTGAGGTCCTTTCTTGGTGCAGTGGAAGATGGTGGGGGGAGTTTTGGGGATGGAGCTCCATTTCCTTGGCGCGATGGAGCACCGTGTGTTTTCTGTCCGGGGCTGCTGCTGCCTCTCCTGCCTGACAACCGTGTGTGGCGTGGGGGTTTCTCTCCTCAGGGAGCAGCCCGAAACCCTGAGGATATGGATCGGGAGCGGCGAGAGCACGAGCGAGAGGAGAGGATGGGGCAACTCCGAGGGTCAGCCACGCGAGCGCTGCCCCCTGGCCCGCCTGCCGGAGCCACTGCCAACCGTCTCCGCAATGTCACTGAGCCCATGGCCTCCACCCCCACCTCCCGAATCCAGCAGTCCGGTGAGGGGGGGTGGGAGCGCTGGGGGAGGGTGCCACCCCTGTTGTTGGCTGGAAACCAAAACTACTGACTGATATTCTTGTCTCGACATTTCTCTGCCCCAACAGGCAACACGTCCCCCAGAGCAATCTCAAGAGTGGACAGGGAGCGGAAGGTCAGCATGAGGTTACACCGAGGAGCTCCTGCCAACGTCTCCTCATCTGACCTCACAGGGCGGCAAGAAGTGTCACGGATTTCAGCATCACAGGTGAGTTCCTGCTGTGATGTTCCTGGCCTTGGCCTAGATGTCCCAGAAGGTCTACAGGCCCTAGAGCAGTTTTTGCTGGATCTGCTGGAGCTGACATGAGCTGGAAGCTTCTAGTGTGGTGAGGGGAGAGGTACCAAGTTACATTCTTGCTATTCAGTTATATATTTTCTGGAGGCCTTGCTCAGTACTGCCATTTTAGCTCTCTGCTTTGCTTGGGGTAAGCCTTTATCTGGTTGTCTTCCAGACCACAGTGGTTTGGAGAAGCAAAGCAGGAAACTCTTGAGAGGGAGGGTGTCCTGAGAGAAACATGCAGCCACTCTGTTTTGGTGTCTTTTTTGCTTTTTTCTTCCTCTCCAGCCCTTAGCAACTCTTCCTTTTCTTTTGTAGACAAGTGTGCCATTTGATCACCTTGGGAAGTGAGGAGCAATTGCCACTGGACCAGTGTTTGCTTAGGTGAGCCTGTACTCATGCCTGGGAACCCCTGAGGAGGGAATTGCTGGGAAAAAAAAGCCTTAGGTTAAGACTTTATGTTGTTGTGGGGGATTGGTACATTTCCTTTCCTTTCATCTTACTTTGAGATGTTTTTTGGCTTCAGAGGGAAGAGTAAGGTTGGCTGCCAAAACCTTGAGGGGACAGATTGTCTTAGGTGTAAAGGTAGCTTCCATTTATCTGGGAGGATAGGAAGGGTAGAGAAGATGCTGGGCTGGGGAGCCATTTCCTTAGTTCCTCGTGAATGCTTTTCTGGCAGTGTGACAGTGTTGGGGTGGAGGGTGCTGAGCAGGTAATCAAGTGTGCAAGACTTTGTACAGCTACTGAGTGCCTCTTGTAGAGGAAACGACAGTAGCTGGGCAAGGTAACTCAGAGGGGAGGCAGGAGTGTAGAAGAAAGGGCTGATTTGATTTGTTACACTCCAGCTGGCATTCAAAGTGCTGGGAAGAGCCTTTACTCCTAACATCTCTTGCCTTTTTCTTCCTTTTTAGTGTCTTCACTGTATTTTTCTTTTAAAAAACAAAAAACCCAAAAAACAAACAAAAACCTAAAAAAAATAAAAGACAAAAAAAAACCAAACAAAAAAACCCAACAGAATTTCTTTTTGCCAACGATGAGGAGTCGAGCTGTGCCCCTGCGCTGGTGTGAGCCGTTTCCAAAGGGCCACCTGTCCCCAGCGTGAGCGCCTCCGAGGAGCTGCCGACGCGGGAGCCGTGCGGGAACACCTGCGCTGCCCCCAGCCCCTACTGCTGCCCTCACTGGCCACCCTCAGTTCCCTCTCCTGACTCTCTGCTCCTGGTTTAGATTTCTCTCTTTTTTTTCCCTTCTTCTTCTTGGATATCTTCTCCTGCTTTATTTTTATTTAAATAATATTTTCAAATCATATGGTTTCTAGCCATATACATTTAAACTTTGCTCTCCTTTTTTTCTGAGGGCAGGGGTTGGTGGTGGGCGGGTGAGGTACTTTTTTGGTCTTTTTTTTGTTTTGTTCTTTTCAGGAGCATTGTGGGCCAGGAGGGAATCAGATTCCAGCCACACTTGATGGTAGAAGTCTGATTTTTATTATTATAACAGAATTTATTTTCTCAAGCATTAAACACATTTTAAGCTGTGAGGGGAATTGTGGCAACAGCCTAATCATTGACTCGGGCTTCCTTTCCTTGGGTGGCTTCTCTGCGGTTTCTTTTTTGGCTGTTGGGAGAAGTGCCAGCCTTCCCTGATCCAAGTGGTCCTCACACGCCGAAGGATCTCTTTGGAGAGGCACCTGGTCCCATGGAGGATGGGATTGTTGGAGCTGACGTACAGGGAGAAATATACTTCTCATCCCTGCAGCGGGGTCTTTTTTTCGTCTGGCTGTGCGTGTTTTTCTATTTTTATTTTTTAATTAAAACTTGTTTTAATTCCTGCGGAGAGAGTGTGGGACTTGAGGAGAAGAGAGGGGCGCACAGAAACTGGAGTTTGGAGTTCTTTCAGAGCGATGGCTCTTGCTCTCTCCTTTCCTCATGCAACCCCAAGTAAGATCCACCAATACATGCACAATCCCTTCCTGCCCTCTCCCACCCGTCTCCCCCCCCTTCCCCCCCACTTTAGTTGTTTTTAAATATAATTTAGGAATACTCAAGCTGCTTTGTGGCACTTGGGGCTTTGAAACACAATGATCACCACTGCGACCTATGGCCTGTAGCAGACACACTGTCACTGTAGTGTGGAGCCGATGGGTTGTTGGCAGGGCGGGGAGGGTGGGGTTAGTCTTTGTTTTGTTTGTTTTTACCCTTTCTATTTAACACTTTATTTTTCCTCCCTGTTTTTTTCCTAATTTATTTACCCCTCTTACTGTCTCTCTCTTTTTTTTAATTAAAGAGCAAAACTTTTTATTACTTTGTAATTTAAAAAAACAAAAAAAAACCTGAAGAACTTTGGGGGGGATTTTGTACTTTTTTCCTGTGTAAATATTGGACTTTTTTGAGCTTTATCGTGGTTGTTAATTTGAAGTAATAAAGTAGAAAATGATAAAGTGACGCCAGCATCTGTCATTTCTTCCTTTAATGGCCCTGGCATCTTTGCTGGGAGTCACATCATACACACAGGAAACACGGTCTTGTGGCTGAACCTGTTTCTGAATTCCAGGAACAAGTTTGATCAGAATTACTGGAAAAAAAGGCACAGGACTGGAGCACCTAAAAATAAACGTGAGCTGATCTCTGCAGTTGCAGCCTTGGAACAGGCAAGAGTTATGTGAAATCTGATTCAGGATCTCTTGGTTGCTGGATCTGAGCCTCTGGCGTCCCATGCGTCTGGCCTTGAAGAGGAGAGGGATGGGCCTTTCCATGCCATTGGCTTTGGGTCTGCGCTGACTTTGGCAGAGGTGGACCCCCTTGGATTTTGTGTTTTCTTGCTTTCTTCAAGCCTAAGTCCTGAAGGAGAGCAGCATGGAGCACTTGACAACAGCACTGTGCCTGATGCAAACAGGCTGAACTCTCGCAGTCTGTGGTGGTGTGGTTTGTTTAGGTTTCTCCTCCTTTGGTTGTCTGACCTGTCTGGCAGTAAAACACTAAATTTTAATACTGATTTATTTCTAAATTGCTGCTCCTATAGTTATGCATCCCTGCATTACCCTGATGAGAGGCCTGTTTCTTCCAGGCTCTGTTAAACCCTTGAAACTTATTTTCAGAAACACCTGCTGGGACTAAATGATAGATCTTGGTGACATTGCAAATTCTTTCCAAGCCTGTTCTCTGCCAGCTGAGCAGGAAGACCTGTTGCTTTGTTTCCCTGCTGCATGGGTCTTCCAGCTCCTGGGATAAGAGAATAGGAGGGAAGGCAATAGGAAGGTAGCTCCAGGGGTAGGGGTTGTTCTGCGCTTGCCTCAGTCCTGCATTTCTCCTGCCTCCATTTTGAGTGTGATTTTGCTGGATCAGAAGGAAACTGGACTTTTTCCCTTGGAAATCCTGTTTTCTGTAAGAAAAGGGAAGGTTTCCTGTGTGTAAGACAACACCGCCACCCTTGCAGCGAGGTGGCGGCAGCAGGGCCATGATGTGGCAAGGTCCAGGAGCAATGAGTGCGCTGGGGGTAGGAGTTCTGTCCTGGGACAGGAGGGGAATGCGCTGCCATTTTGGGACATGTGGGGTAGCAGCTCCAGGGGTGCATCTGCGTTTCCAGAGGGCAAGTGAACTTCTAAAGCAGCAGGAGAAAAGGAGAAAATCATCAGCCCTGGCTCGGGTAGAATGTCACCTCCTTTTGCTAACACAGTCGCATTAAACGTTCTAGGGCGTGGTGCGTTTGCATTCTTTGTTTGGCTTTTTAAAGTGTTTGTTTTTTAGACTCAAAGTGCCTTGTTCGGGCTGGAGTAGAGGCACGGCTTGGGTTTCCAACAGCTCTGCGTATGTTTGTTTCACTCGGAGTTTGGGGGATATTGGCGCTGAGGTCGAGGTGGAAATCTGCCTGGGGAAGGATCTTCCTGAGGCCAGCACTGCCTTCAGCCGGCCTGGCGGGCGAAAAGAGCTCTTGGCTCGCTGGCCCGCCCGGGTGCCGGGCTCCGGGAAGCTCCGCCCGGCGATGCGGAAAGAACCGACTGCACCCGCCCCGGCAGCGCTGCCCCTTTAAGGAAGGGGCGGTGACGTCACCCTGTTCACCATCCCGCGCGAGCAGTGGGCGGGGCGCGCGGTGCCGTGCGCAGGCGCAGAGGGAGGGCCGGGCCGAACCCGGCGTCGCCATGGGCTCCTGAGGCCTCCGCGCCCCCGCGCCGGTGCCGGCGCCGCCCGCGGGGCAGCGGGGCAGGGCC
>VZTF01002165.1:429771-464112 GCA_013397755.1 Cnemophilus loriae
CCGGTGTGCGCCCCCTTCTCCTCCGGGCTGCCCCCGCCATTCCCCCTCCGCGCACATTCCTCCCGCATGGTCTCCATAACTACACACACACCCCCGCGTCTACCCACAGCCTCCCAGTGCAGCCCTCACAACCTCGCCCCCACCCCCGGTGCAGCTCACCCAATTCCTTCCTCTGCCTCCCACCCCGCAACCTGTCCTTGCTGCAGCCGTCCCACTCTCCCTGTGCACACGCACGCCCCAGCACAGCCCCCGCGTTCCCCAGTGCTGTCCCGCTCCTTGGTGGCATTGGGTGGGTGTCACTTGTCTGCACGGGTGTGTCTGGTCCTAGGTGGGCTGGGAGCACAGTAGACTGCAGTAACGTGGTGGGCACCAGGTTTGTGTTTGCTGGGTTTCCTTTGGTTCAGACTGGGTGGACTGACAGACACCTCGTGCGCATGCTGGTGTGGTAGGTGTGTGAGGAGGATGTTACTGTACCTGTGTTCTCTTGCATTGTAGGTGAGTTGTGGTGGGTCTTGTTTGGATGCTCATGGTGTCTCGAAATCTCAATTGCTCTGTGAGGGCTAAATTCAGCCTTGGCAGCTGCAGTGTATAGTGGAAGGAGGGCTTTGGAAGAACGTGTGCGTGACTGGGTTCGGATGAATTGTGGAAGAGGACTAGAGTGATTTCAGGGAGAGCTCTATGAAAGCTGCCTGGAACACTCTGAAGCTGTCAAGAGTGGGCGGAGGAGGGGGAGTGGGAAATCTAGAGGAAATAGTGAAGATGGTTCCTGCTTACAGAAAGTTTGAAATTGCTCTTGCCACATAAGGAGCTTAAACAGGAGTGATTATTGAAGACATAAAGACAGGTTTCTCCAGAGAGAAGACTGTTTACCTCTGTTAAAGATAAAAATAGAAGACAGTGATCAATAATAGAGCAAAGGCTAATAGGATGAATAGAAATGGCTTTCCTATCCTGCAAGAAAAAGAAAACAGTCGATGAGAATGTAATAGAGCATACATCCCACTAACAAAGACTCAGCTCTTTTAATACAGCAGTTAACTGTGCCTTTGAACTTGTGTTGCTGGACGTTACTCTTTGGTCTAAGAGCTTAGTAACCTCTCTAAAAGGGAACACAGATTTCTCTAGAAATGTTCATGTTATTCAGGCTTCTAATACTGAAGGTTTGTATTTGTGTGATACTGTTGGGAAAAAAATAAACTCTCATGCTTTTAGGATGTTGGCTAAGTACTAAACAATACGGTTTTAGGGAGAGCTTTTCTTATGGTGAAGGTATCCCTGAAAGGCCTACTTCAGGCTTTTTTTTCACCATTGTCCCCAAGAAAATGGGCTTCAAAGGTGCGCTGGTCTAGGGGAGCAGGTTTTTAGGTCCTCGATACTGTCATTATTATGGTTGTGCTGCAAACCCTAGGTGGCACGGAAGCAGCAGTTGGGTGCCTCTGTACCTGGAGCAGGAGTGATTTGGTCTTGCTGTAAAATGATTGGGAAGCTTTACTACTGAAGGCAGCGTTTCTGACCAGCTCGGTGCTGTGGGCAGAGGTTTTTCTTTGTATTCTGCTCAGGTCTCTGCAATCAGTTCAGAGCGCTGAACAGGTTGTGTTTTGGAGATGTGGGGCGAGGGGATGAGCACCTCCCAACCACTGAACACCTTTTGGGCTTTAGTTTGTCTGTCTCCTTGGGACATGTGGCAGTCAGAAGGGGAAGGTTCTTAGATAAACTGGTCAGAAAATGAAGTTCAGTGTGACTGGCTGGTTTGACATAACAAAAACGTTCTGAGCTGTCTGGTCTCTAACCATTTGACAGAAGCCAGCTAGAAATCTGCCTTGTTCTCTGTCAGCTTCTTTGCCTGTTTGCTGGTAGCAGGCTGGGAGGTGAGCTTTTGCAATTGTGGGATTAGGGTTCTTTTCTTCTCATGGATAAAGGAAGGGTGGGTGGGGGTTTTTTCTAGCACAAAATTACTTTTAAAACACCTCCTCTCCCCTCAAAAAAGGTAGTCTCTTTTTCTACACAGTTTTACTGCTGAATTAACTAAAACATCTAATAATCATGTTTTGATGTAAGATGACACCCTTTTAATTTCCATGCGAGGAATTTACCCTTCATTCCTTCTCCCTTCCCGTTTTGGTTTCGTTTTTAATTGGCTTATGTTTGCATTAAGGGAGATAAACTTACCTGCTCCTTCTAGGAGAAGTTCCTGTTTCATTTTCCAGCAGCTCAAAGGATGTCTTTGAGCTCTTGCAGCAGTGTCTGGTGGAACCAGTGAACTCCTCAGGAGATGTTTGTTGTTCGGTCCTAGCTGCTTCAAGAGCCCAGTGTTGTATTGAATGAAGGTTGAAGTAAAACACAAAGTTTCAAATCAGAGTTGTTGATTCTGAAGAGCCACTGCTGTGACTCGTTTTCTCAGTGTTTCCAGCCTAAAATTGAGGAAACCAAGGAAAGCAGCCGTGAATGTACAGGTTGGTCTGTCTACAATATGAAGAGGATAGCACAACCTCAGAGAGAAATTGCTTTTAACCTTTGTATAGTCGAGCTTTTCTAGTACATGACTGCTGCTGGCTGCCCGTGTAACGAAGCAGCTGGGTGTTACTGAACGGCCCTGTCTGGGGGCAGAAGCTCTTCTCTGCTTTAGCGTTTGTGATTGATTGTGCTTGCCGAGGCCCTGGAAATTTGAGGTGTTGTAGAGAATAGCACTGGGTTGGAGTTTCCTGTGCTCACTTGCCTAGCTGTTCGCTTGGAGCGCGGCAGTGTCTGTTGTGTGCTGTTCTCGCTTCTTCCGAGACTCATTGGGGTTTGCTTTCTTGTGGTGGAAAAGTGGTTTCCTGTCAAGACATCGCACCCTACCAGAATGCTTGGGACTCTGAAAGCAGTTTGACACTGTGATAAGATGGATTGAAACACTTAGCTAAAACAACTGTAAAATGTTATAGTGCTTGAATTGAAAACACCCTTATAGTAAGGGGCTTGGGGATATCTTTCTTTCTTTTCTTTTTCCACTCTCCCGTTTTTTTCTGGTTTTCTTTTTTGGGTTTTTTTTTTTTTGCCTTTAGGGACTACTTTTGGTGAGAGCAGCTGGACTTGTTTTCAGAGCAACAATTCCCCAGGAAGGTTTTGGAATGAAATTCTGCCAGCTAAAGCAGTGAGTTACAGCCACCCTCCAGGAATTTCACCTCAGAGTCTCCCTCTTCTAAAAAGAGACGAGAGCTGGAGTACTCGCTCATAGCCAGGTTCTTTCTCTTTAAAAATCAGGTCAACCTCAATGGGGTTTTTGTTTATGATGGTGTAACTAACATGTCTGGGAAGGCAACAGAGCAAGCTGTATCCAGGGAAAATGCAGTGTACAGGCAAGCTGCTCAGGAACTGTGCTGTATCTGGGTTTGAGCAGGTCTTTATAGCCCCTGAGGGGCATAATTCACAGGAAACCTGAAAAGGGAAATAACTGAGTTCTACCTGCAGTATTAACCCTTACAGTACCTGGATATTTGTCTCCCCACACTCAGGTCTGTCTCTGTATTGAAAGGATGGGAATGTTGCTATTATTATCTTACAGTCACAGTGCCTGGGAGTCTGATGATACTGAAAGGCTCAGCTGTTTGAGGATGTTGTATAATGAAGAGTGACCAAGAGCATAGAGAGTTGGTGTCATGGCCTCACATGTTTTGTGTCTAGCCCCAAAGCGTCTGTCTCTGCCTGGGTATTTTGTACATGTAGCCCCCGATCAACTCACTAGTAAAGAAAGGTCCCTCTGATTCAGCAAAGAAAATGACTGCAACATGTTATGTAGTGCAGCAGTGAGGCTTCAAGAAGGAGATGAGATGAAATAATACCTTAAAAGCTGACCTTGCCGACCCAGTGTTCCCTCCTCAGGCTGCAGAACATGACATGGATGCTCTTGGAGGCTGCTGAGCTGATTGCTTGGGAGCCTGCAGCTGCCTGGTTATCTCCAACACAGATACAGCCTCGGCAGCAGTAATGTACGTAGCTGTGCCTCTATCCAGGTTACTTGAAATGAACATGGACAAGTCAGTCACCTCAGGAGGCAGGTTAGAAGTGAGTGAATTTCTCTTTGTGGCTCACCATATCTTGTCTCGACCTTGCCAGTTTTGCTAGGAGAGACTGCTTAGTGGTGGGTGAAGCTATTTGCATGCAGCTAATTGTCCCATCAGCTGGGAGTAACTTCTCACCTCCTCCAAACTCTCCTGACTTACATACTTCCTTTCCCCTCTCCCGATGACTTTGTGATGGCACTGATTTTACAAGAGTCTTAAGCCAAAAGTCATTCATATAAATTCCCTTTCAGGCAATTTCATGCAACTGGGTAATTTAATGTCATGGTGTCTGGAAACATTGGGTTGAAGTTTTGTCCTTTTTTTAAGCCTGTACCCTCTCAGGTTGATGCTTGATGTGTTTTTTTCTGTATAGAGAAAATTCATTGCTGCCGATGGCTTTTGGGATAGAGTGACTCCCCTGAGTCCAGGAATACAAAGGTCCTAATTCTGCTTTCAGCAGTTTGCCTCTGTAGGATTTTTATTTTTCTTGATGAAGTAGCAGGGCAGGAGAGAAGTGCGGAGGGGCTAATGTTAGATAGGAGCAATGAAATTAGAAGTTCATGATTTTGGGGAATTAGGAAGAATATTTGTGTCTTATGTCCAAAGGTTTAAAAAATAAAAAGAAAAGATGAGCAACAAACCCCAAACAAAAATAAGCCAATCAGTTGTTATTGTAGCAATAACTGAATGGCTTTATAGTGAGTGTGGCCTTGAGTGGTTTGTTGAAAATCACTGATTTTACTTCTGCAGTGCTCATCACTGCTACATGTCTGCATCAGAGAATGATTGCTAGGGAAGGCAGATGTGCCATTGCCCTCATATGCACCACTGCACAGTTGCCTAGACCTGTGACAAGATGTCTGGGTTCTTTCGGCTCATTTACTTGCTAAACTGAAGTATGGATCTGATCTGATAGATTCTATATGTCATGTTCTGCATGGAGAAGTATACTCTAGTGTATTAGAAAAACTTTCTTTGTGCGTGACTGCCACAAGTTCAATACTTTCCTGTGCTGCTGTAGAGTTTGAGTTCTGATTCTTCTTAAAGAAACTGTATACCCTGTGGTAACTTTAAAACTGTTGTCTACCCTGTCTTGTCACTCAAAGGTGGGAAACAATGAATTCAAGTGGTGGTGGCATAAGTTCTGATTTGACTTTGTTCTTGAGAGTTTGGAAAATGAAACGCAAACTTCCTCTGTCATGTGGGATGCAGCTGTTTACAACACATCCTTTTTTCTTCTGGCCTCTTTCCCGTCTGCCACTTGCAGAATATCTTTATAGTCGTTTTGTGTTTCTCCCCTGGGAGCAGAGGGCTTGCCTGGCTTGTGTGGAGTGGGGCTGCTGGGAGTATGGGAAAGGGATGCAGTGCGTGGCCCAAGTGTGTTTGATCCTGTTCTCAAAGGAGCACTTGGAAGGTTGAGGAGCATCCCTTCTCTTCCTCTCCCTCTCCCTTTCTCTTTTTTTCCTGTCCCCTTCCAAAAAAGGGACTGGATGTTGGATGTTGACCTATCACAATGTGGGTCAGTCCACAAGAAAAAAAAAAAAAGAGGAGGATGATGGGGGGAGGAGGGCTGTGCAAATACAGTGAGACAACAGAAATTAATAGAGCAGAAGAAAACTCTGGAAAGAAGAGTGCATGGCTCGGGGTAAAAGGGTTTTGTTGTTGATTCTGAGTTTTTTAATGGGCTCATGGGGAGGGGAAGCTTCTCTTGGGATGACTGTGGATTAGCAAAATGGATGGAGGCTGTGTGAGCTGGAAGTGGAGAAGATTTTTGTGGTATTCTCAAATTTTAATTTCCCTAAAATGAAAAAAATAGGGCTGTGGCCTTGTTGAAGGTTAAATTGTTTGTGTGTACTGTGCAGTCTTATGTGTATGGAGGCATTTGGATGATCTGTTGAGTATGTCTTAGTGGGTGTGTACCTTGCCCTGTGGTTTGGTCTTCCTTAGGTGCCTGACTCCTCTACCTCCTGCTTCTGAGCTGATGGCTGCCTGCTCCACTGTTGCTAATGCTACTGGTCTTCTGTCCCAGTGACACTTTCCTCTTGTTTCACTGACTGTACCGACAGCTGTGAAATTGTGACAGGGGCATCTCTTTGAACTGCTTGCTCCTCTAAAGAAATAACATTGAGGAGAACTGCATTTGGATCTGCATTTGTTGTGCAGACAGACAAGTGCGTTGAGCTGACATGGAGTGCAGTAACTGTCGATGCAAGCACTGCATGTGTGTGTAAGTCTGGTGAGTGCCCATCTTGTGAGTGAGCACAGCATTGCTCACGTGTGTTCAGAGTTACCCATGTGTGCCTGTGTGTCAAGTGTGTGTTGTGGGGTGACTTTCACCGACTTGAAGTTAAGAAAGCTTTGCCCAGCATGTGCAGTAAAATATAAATGAATCGTACTAGTTAAAATTGCATGCCAAGTCACATACTTAACTGTGATTGTTTTGGGAGTGCTGCTGGAGAGTTTAAAAATGCACTGTTGGGACCTTTTCATGTCTCATAGCTAGGTAAACTAGATGCCACCCCAGAGAGCAAAAGCAGTTTAAGAAGTAATAAATGTAAAAGCATTTGATTTTTCTTGGATTACTATCACTGATTTCAGCTGTGCCAGTGACTCTTACTGTGTAGTGCTATTTTGTCCTATCTGCCTGCTCCATTTCCTCTCTTTTGCCATTTCAGCTGGTGATGCCATCCCTCTGGGTGTTGAAAAGACCTTAAATTAATTATTTATCATACATACCTAGCACAATAGAAAGACCTGGTCCCAGCTGGCAATTCTAGGCATTGTTGTAATTAAAATAGTCTAAAATAAACCTCTAACCGTTTTGTCCTGTGTTTTTGTATTCCTTGTAAGTCTAGGGCATATTGTCAAAAAACATTAAGCTGCTGCTTTCACTAATATAAAGCTTTTGCTTGTGTCCTAATAGATGCAGAAAGTTTGGGCTCTGATTTATCTACTGCATGGCACTTCTGTATTGGCCTTTTTGGATCCAGAATAAAGATAATTTAATGGAGAAACTCTTGGAGGATTAAGAATTTGAGGGGAATGGAAAATGGTTTTGTGATATTTTAACGAAGTTCAGTATGGTGGATGTTTAAAGCAACAGAAGTGTGGAGTGGGTTTTAAGGAGGAACGTTTTGTTGTCTCGTAGCTCTCCAGGAGAACCTTGCAGCCAGGTCGTGTGTGTTTTTTGGTTTGCGTCTTGTACAGCAGGAGGAGGCTTAGCTGTTAAGACTCTTTTGTGGGATAGCTTTGTGTATCATTCTTTGCTCGCTCAGCAGTTTAGAAATTAAATACTTTCAGCCTCGGATGAGAGGATCTATTTTAAAAACACGGATTGTGTTTGCAGATGAGAGAGAACAGCTTCTGAGTCCTGTCATTTGGGGTTCTTCTCCTATTGGCACTGGGGTGGGTCTTGCTCAGAGCAGGCAGACACCTCCAGCTTTACTAGATTGTGGTTGAATATGTGTTCAGATATACCCCATGGAACTGAAGGACCTTTCTTCCTGAACCCTTCTTCCCTCCTCTTACACCACTTTTGTTACGTCAGAAATGAGGTTTTCATATTTATGTTTGTTTATCTTTATGTAGAAATAGCTCCTCCTCAGTGGTAACATTTTCCATGCCTTTATGCAAGCCAAAAATGAAGTTTTTTGTTTTCACTTTTGCCACATCCTGTCTGTTTTCTGTTCTGAGTTTATTTTCAGCAGAAGAAGCTGCCATGTTGTTGTTGGAGACAGAGGGTCTTTGTTTCCAAAAGATAGAGGACTGGCAATCTGCTCCTGATGGACAATTAGTGTGCTGCTGTTTTTTCTGTGGATGCGGGCCATATGGACACATCGCTGCTCCTTTACGTCTGTGCGGTGTCATTAAGAGAACTGGTCCCCATGCCCTTTGGAGCTTCTTCTCTGCCAAGGATCTTAGTAACAGAGTTTTGCATCTCTAGGTTTTTGTCAGGATAGTTATCTTGACAGAAATAGCACAGGCTTTGTTTTGTTTTCTTTTCCTTTCCTTGCATTGAGAGTACCCCCTAGTACTCCTAAAGTGTTTTCAGAAGATGTGTTAGATTAAGTGTAAGATGTGCTAGGTTAGTGTTTAACCTAGTGCCCCAGCAGCACGAGGCCTTGTCTTGCTCTAACGTACTTAACTTGTAGTGGCATCTGGGCAGGAACAGGTGACAGCTTGTAGGGGATGGGGGTGTGATCTCTGCCTTCTGTGTTGGGAGGTGGTTGAGTATAGACCTCACACAGACCTCAGCACTTCCAGAAGCTCCTGTAGCCCATGTAGAAGAATCATACTAGCTCTGATCCAAGTTTCCTGTGGCCATCCTGGAACACACCTAACCTGCATCCAAAAGCCCTATGTGTTTACCTACATGTGCTTTTATGTGTGATTGTTTCCAGTTTCCAAAGTTTGGTGCTTTTCCTGGCTCTGTTTGGTTCTGTTATATTGCAGATTACCTCCTGGGGGAGCAAGGTAGTCACTTGGAGATGGGGAAGGCTCCCAGAGTGACATTTAGAAGTGTTGATATATTTTTCTTCGATATATTTAGGAGAGCTCTCCAGAGAGGGAGAATAAGTGTGCAAGGAACTTTACTCTCCCTTGAACTGAAAGCAGTGAGGTGGAGATGAGACAGGTGGGCAGAGAAAACAGGGTATGGCAGAAGAGTAAGAAACACTTCAAAATTCATTATACATTAGATCGGTATTGCATTGGTAATTCAGGTTTCTAAATGCCTCTAATTTGACATATGGTAATGTCAAGCACTTTCCTCGTGGTTTGGTACCTTGCAGTGCTGGGAACTGTATGGACAGAGAACAAAAAGATAGTTGTCCCAGGGAGCTTAAAATGCGCAAGAAACAACAGAGAAATACAGCCAGCTGGGAGGAGCACCGGGAAAGAGATCACAGCCATGCGCCTGACTCATGTCAGGTCGTTGCACAACTGAAGTAGCAAAGTGGGAGAGTGGAGAAGATGGAGGTGAATAGAGAATAGCTTTGTGGCTGTTGGAAAGTACCTTTTTACCCAGGCGCGAGAGGAAGCAGGAAAGTGTGTTGTGGCACTGGCTTGGGCTGTGATGGAGGTGGGTGTCCAAGAAATAAGTGTCAAAACACATTCATAGTGTCAGGTAAGAGGGAAGCTGCTGATACCGAGGTACTTCATCTGTAGCTTATCAAGGCAGTATTTTTGTTGTGACATGTTCCTAGGCACTACCTTTACTGGGCTTGTGTCCTGTTGCGTAGTGGGGAAGAGACATCTCAGAAGCAAGGCCTGTTGAGTGAGTTGCCACAGCCCACCCTCATGATGCTCCTTTTAACAAGGCAGAAGAGGAGCTAGCAGACTGAGCTGGTGGTAGTGAATGAGCTGCAATCCACTCTCCTGGTTAAGGCTCCAGTCATCTGTGCTATTACCTGTTTCTTAAGTACAGACCAGAATTGCTCTTACAGCTTCAGCTTCTTGCAGACAGTAGTATTTCATAACAGCTTTGTGCACTGCTTATACCTATTACTGCAGCTGTTAGATGTGGGTCTTGAGGAGATTAGAAGGGATAATTTGGAAGGTTTATGTTAATTTTGCAGATTTTTGAGTACAGCATTCCTGCATGTTTCACTAGCAAGGAGAATGAACTGCAAACTGATGTGAAGAACCAATGAAAGATGTCAAGGAAATAAAAAGCTGTCCTCAGGGGCAGCCCTGAGTGCTCATGTGTGAGGTGGTTTGGGTAGGATATGTAAGCCCTGTTTTGTAAGAGAGTTTGTATATTTTCTTTCAGAACACAGTGGTGGAAAAAGTTATTAATTTCAATGACTGTGTGGATTGAAGGGGATTAGGTGAAGAATGATACAAAGAATGGTACAGTCATGTAATTAATGGCTGTTGATGTATAATCACAAGGGGGCAGTGTTAACATTACATACACAAATTCAATTTATAAGTGACCTTGCTACTGAATACATAACCCCTGTCATGACAAAATGCTTGTTAATCACTTTTTACTGCTTCCTCTTATTTTAAAGTGAGTGCAGGGACGCAGAATTCCCTTTCAGATCCTCAGTTCTGCTGATGTTACTGATGCTGCATTTGGGTCTGTGCCGCTGATGTGGTTTGATTAGCTGGAGTGTGGAGGTCCAGGTCCTGTTCCTCCTGGCACCTGTGGTCTGCTGTACAGATCCTCTCCCCTATTAACTTTATGAAGGGCTTAGCAGCTTCCTGTCTTGCATAGCTCCCAAAGTGCACTGGGATGTGCAGGACTGCAGCTGGCTGGACTTTATTTAGAGCTAGGTTAACCACAGGTGCATCTGCTCTGATTTCATTTTAGATGTGCCCTTTTTGAGCTTTGTGGAAGCACTGTCAGCACTGTGCATGTTCAGTTGCTTCGGAAGTTACTTGGGTAGAAATCCCTTTCTTCTCAAAGCAATAAAAACCTTGCTTACTTGTGACATCTCCACCCAGCCTCCATCTCTCCAAATTTTTAGATATAGTACAGATAATGAAATGTGCGTGTGTGTATGTTTAGAAGCTCAAAACTTAAGTTGCATTTCCTGCACTGATCAGGACTGGAAAGGAATCACTGTACTGTACATGCAGTTATGGAAAGCTGTAACTCAGAGCAGGGGTATTTTGGAAAAACAACAACTGGAAAGAACAAAGAAAAGCCAAGTTTGACGATTAGTTTGTAAATTAAAGCACAACACTTATGCATCTCCACCTACAGTAAGATAATACATGCTTAAGCAAATCTGGGTATTTCCCAGGATTTTTCTCTTTCCCCCATGGAAGAAAGCAGAAAGGAGGTGGAGTGTGGCATAAGGTAACATCAGACTGCTGCACAGCAGTGATGTGAATGTGTGTTTTGGAAAAGCCTGTGCTGAAGGGGCCATTTTCATGCCTTAGTGTGCATGTGGAAAGGACTTGCTACTGGCACACTGCTTTTACTGGGTACCTGTTCCCTAGTTTGTGCTGTGGCTTCAGGTGAAGCAAGGCTGGGGCAGTTCCTCTGTGACTATATGTTGTATTTTGTGTTCCGTAACAACCTGTCACTAGATAACAGATGTGTCCTTCCCTGGTGCAGCTGTAAACTGTGGCAATGGATCATTGGCCTTTCTAAAGCCCTTTCCATCCACTGATCATAAAGGCCTGTGTAAGAGCTATGTCTTGTACTTTTATAGAAGTGCTATTCTGAAAAATATTAGGAGGTTATCAGAAGGAGGCAATATTATGCTATTCCCTTTGATAGCCTCATCAGAAGCAGCTCTTCTAATGGCTAGAACCAATGGCTGCCTGCTTGTGATCTTGGTTTAAGTGGATTATCTTCCTACAATCCAGAGGTCACACTAGAGCCTGCTTATGACCAAATTGAAAATAATAGCTACTTTAGATCTTAGACCTTCAAGAATTTGTTCCATTGAAAGAAGATAGCTTTTTATCCAGGAAATGGCCAAGGGTCATGCTGCTTTGAAATCTTGCATATTCTTATGTTCTGCATGTGTTTTTATCTGTCAGCTGGCTTTTAAAAGCCAATAAGGTTAAATTCACATCATGTAGAAAACAATGCAAATTTTGTAAAATTAGTAACAGGCTGGCTAAATGTACCATGCCATACAAATTTTGATAAAAGCATGACTTTCATGCTGTTCATGCTGTTGGAGTGAGAAGAGCTTTCAGCGCATATCCTTCAATGAGGGTGCCTTGGGCTGAGTGTGGTCTTCAACATGGCAGTAGGAGAGATGGAGATTGCTCACTGGAGGAATTAGGATATTCTTTCCCCTGCCCCTCTTGCTGCACAGGGACACTGTGGCACATGTTCTTGTTGCTTGTTGCTGCTTGGCAGGCTAACCATAACACTAGGACACAGCAGAATAGCCTGTACTCTTACAGAAAATAGAGCTGTTAACTTAGGTGTGCCTGTCATCTTCCAGTACGGATGATTTAGATATTTCCTTCTGATCTTTTTACAAGGGTCTGTAGTGATAGGGCTAAGGGAAATGGCTTTAAACTGAGAGTAGGTTAAGTTAGATATTAGGAAGAAATTCTTTACTGCGAGAGAGGTGAGACAGTGGCACACATTGCCCAGAGGAGTTAGGGATGCTCTGTCCCTGGAAGTGTTCAGGGATAGGTTTGTTGGAGCTCTGAGCAACCTGGTCTAGTGGATGGTGTCCCTGCCCACAGCACAGAGCTTGGGACTAGATGGTCTTTAAGGTCCTTTCCAACCCAAACCATCCTATGATTCTGTGATCTCTGGTAAATGCTGAATTCATCTTACATATTTTTATTGCAGCAGAGTGGTGATGATGGCAGTGGCCAGATTTCATGATCTCTGGGAGGCTGTCAGAGGTTCCTGAGTAACACATGATCTGTTATATCACGAGGGATGGCAGTGGCAGACTTACCCAGGTCCTGTTCATAAAACATGTGAGCAGCCTGGTGAAAGGCATGTGAGAGAGGCAAAGTTCTGTTACATTCCTGACTCCTTTCAGCTGGGTTCAATTGCTTTGTGGTTCTCTTCCCTGACAGGTCTTGGCTCGTGGGCAGCTCTTTAGCAATCCCGACTGGAACCTCACACCGAAAGGCACCATGATTATGATGACTGATGTCACTGCAGCCCCCAGATTGGGGTCAACTGCCACCACTCCAGCTGTGGCTCCTAACTTCTCCTGGATGCCAGAGGATGGCAGCCCCACAGCTGTGGAGCAGCCAATTTTCCTCATGACCACTGCTGCTCAGGCTATCTCAGGTTTCTTTGTATGGACAGCTTTGCTCATCACCTGCCATCAGGTAAAACCCTGTCACTTGTACTTCTCATCCTTTCCTCTACCCCACATGAAGGAACAGATCATTTCCATAGTGTGAATAAAGAGGAAGCACACTCTTTAAACTAGCAGGTGGAAAACACTTGGCCATCTCTTGAAGGTTTGCAGAAAGGTGTGTTACCTCAGGCCATCCTTTCGCATGTCTTTAGCTGAATCCTGCCATTTTTTTATTGTGTCAGCTGTTAGCTAAAAGATCCTAGTCACCTGTTGTTTGACATTCCTCCTTTGATCTCCTGTGCCAGTGGATTCCTCAGGCTGAACTCTGCTGCGGAAAGGAGTAGCAGGAAATGTTTCACTTTAATTTTTTCCCCTCTCCTCTCTGGGGCAGGTGTCCTGGGAGCCAGAATAAGTCAAACCCTGCATCCTGTTCTGTACCTCTCTTTCATGCAGTTGTCATGTGAACTGAAAAATACAGTGGGGAAGCACAAGCCCTGTTATTTATCAACCCATATTTTGTACCTGTTGGATTGTAGATTCCAGAGTGATGACTAGAATCTAGAAAAGTACAGCCTATTGATGGAGTACAGGGGCTAGTGAAGGTAAAAAATGGATTAGTCACAGATGAATAAGAGTAACACCTGCAGTTTTACCAGCTTGGGTAACAATTACAAGTGCCGTGGACCCTCCTGTCAAATTCATCACCTGCTGAGGGTGGGAAGAAATTTTCCTCTGCAGTATAACATTGCACAGTTAGTCATTAATGCCCTTCTCTGAAGAAACCAATGGAGGTCAGTGCCAGAGAGACACTGTTGATTGAAATGCACTGTTGTCCTCTTGCACAGCAGCAGTTCCTGTGCTCTCCTAGGCACACGGATCACAGGGCTCTTTTGACATCCCAAGGGCAAAGCTTGGAGTCATCTGAACTCTGGTGTCAGCTGTCTCTGTGTTGGATAAGATGTGTCACTGGGATTTTCGCAAGGCAAAAATATCTCTAAGGTTTGTGAGTTTGTTTTCAACCTGTTCTCCTCAGGAAATGAGGTTTTTGTGAGCTCTTCATGGGTTAAGAAGAGGAATTGGAAGTGTTTTTGAGCCCTTCATAGGGAGAGGAAACAGAAGTGTTTTTGAGCCCTTCGGTCAATTTTGACCAGGGAGGGACAAGCAACAGACAGCTGGGGAGACACAAGCCCCTCTCCCTTACAATGGAAAGATGAGATTGTCAGTGTATGTTTTGTTAGTCTCTGGAGAAGCCTCACAGCACCCCAAGATGCAGGGTGAAGCTTCAAACAAATGGTTGTGCCTCTTCAGGCAGCAGAATCAGTCAGTGGTGAGGCACATATATAATCAGCTGGCTGTTACTAATTCCAGCAGCTGGGACAGCAGCTCAGTGAGAATTGCTGTACAGAGGCCTTGCCTCTCCTGACTCTGTGGTCAACAGAGTGTACCCACAACTTGTGCTGAAGCTCTGCCTGTGTTATTAGAGCATTACAGGGGTTCTGCTCATCTTCAGGGTGTGCTTGTGGTCAAAACCTTTTCCAGGAGGTGGGTATTCTGTGAAAAAGCGTCTTAGGCGTGGGATTTAATGATGGCTAAGGAACTGTGAGTGGTGGGAGCAGGTAGGGTGGGGATGTTGTGCTCCCCCCAGCCAGTGACTTAGAGGGATTGGCATGTGTGCAGTCAGACAGAACAAACTGTGTGGTTCCTTTGAGCACACTGCATGAGCTCAGTGCTCCCTTGATGGCTGACCCTTTGTGGCTGTGCTGTCACCCACGTGCAGAATGACACCTTTTGAGCAGATGGGCTGGGGCTTATCAGCTTTGGGATGTGCTGTAAAGGGCTCTCTTAGGTTGTTTCAGGTGAAAGTCTTGAAAGCATCCAAAACAGCCAAAAGAGTGAGTGTTCACGATGAGCATGTGCTTAAGTCGTGCAGCTTCCCACTTCAGTGAAAAGCAGCCTGCACTGTTATGAATCTTAGGGAACTTAAAAGAGGATAGCAGGAATATAGGACTGATAACTGGAAAAAAAGTATGAATAAAAGAATGTGGGCAAGGTGATGTAAAAATAAATCAATTCTCTATAAGAAACTAGATTAGAAATGCCTCCATTTTCTCTTCCCTCTCCTTCCCCTTCTCTGCAAACTAAGGGTTGCTATATCAGTGCCATATGATAACAATGATTTATCTTTTCTTTTATGTTCATCACCTTGAGGCTGCTGGAGGCATTCAAGAGGTGATTTACTGAGTTTGTTTTCCCTGGCCCAATTGACTCTCCAGTTCTACTTTCTCCTCTCTGCTCCATATACCGCTGATCCCAGTCTCCCCTCTCCGTCTCTCAGATCTACATGCATCTCCGCTGCTATAGCTGCCCAAATGAACAGCGCTACATCGTTCGGATCCTCTTCATTGTGCCCATTTATGCCTTTGACTCATGGCTCAGTCTCCTGTTCTTCACCAATGACCAGTACTATGTTTACTTTGGCACAGTGCGGGACTGCTATGAAGGTAAGGAGGGGTCAGACAGAAAATGGGGGGGGTGGGAAGTCTCTGCCCTGAGAGAACTTTATTTCTGGTTGAGAATGTGGAGAAAGCGTCGCTGTCACCTACTGAATGGTGTGCCTAACTGGATGACCATGGCTTGCTTAATGACTGAAAATCATAGAATCATAGGATGGTTTGTGTCAGGATGGACCTTTAAAGATCATCTAGTTCAGCACCCCTGCCATGGGCTGGGACATCTTTCTCTATATCAGGTTGCTCAAAGCTCTGTCCAACTTGACCCTCTCCCTCGCTGGCCTCTGAGCATGAGCCTTCCCTCCAGGGTTCTGTAGAGACAAAGTTTATGGTTTTCTGGAGTCCTTTGCTTCAGGAAGGTAAAAGCTTTTCGTAAAGCCAAAAAATCTGGTGATATCTGAGTGTTAGAAAGTGAGGTATTGCTTAGCTCCTGTCTCTTCTAACAACACTTAGCAGCCAGACACTTGCTTTGTCCTATGTTCCTGGTGCAGTTTGTTAGCAGTGTATTCTGCTGGTCCCATCCTGTGGCCACTTGTGTGCTCGCACAGGGTAGCACAGTGGCCACGTGCTGGGGCTGGTGAAGTGTTAAGTGCTTTGGAGTCCTGTAGAAGGCAGGGTGCCATGTTCAGGATGAGCACCTGCTTGGTTCTGGTTATCTACTGCAGTGAGGTAATACCAGTAGCACTGTATGTGAGGGAAATGGTTACTTTCCGGTAAATGCTATTGTAACTTCCCTCATGGTCTCATCCTGAAAGAAGCCTCTACCCACCCAGCAGGACAGACTGCACTCTAGCAGTGTATTTTTGAGGACAACTTATCACCATACCCTCATTAAATCCTAACTCATTGGTGCAGTTGTTTTGGTGACATCTGCATTGCAGAGGGTTGCCCCTGGCCATGCGAACAAGTTAATCAGCTGAGGGGACCAGCAGGCCCTCCTTCACATCCACAACAATGCTCTGGATGCAGCAGCAGATGGCAAACGCACACACGTGATGCAAGAAGGCATCTTTGTTTGGGCCTGGGTTTTCTTTCCCCGCCCTGTGCATGTGTATAGGTCTAGCAGGAAGCCTGCTGCTCTCCTAGCAACAGCCAGTATCCCTCTGCCTCTCTTGCTCTGGGAGTTCGCAAACATTTGAGCATCTGTTCAGGAGGCTGCCCGTGCTCCAGAGTTTACCTCACCGTGTTGGCCTGTGTGAGAAAACGACAAGTGGAGGTGAAAACACCTTTGGAAAGCAGGTTCTCTCCCTCACTTTTTCTGGGGATTGCATCAAAATAGCCTTTTTGAGCTCTTCCCTCTCTTGCCATCCATGTTCTTTATTTTTTGGAAGGTTTTATGTTGCAAAGTGGGCTATTAGGGAATGGTGGAAGAAGACCCTACTAATAAATTTTGAAAGCTGTCTTAAGCCATTTATGGACTGTATTTTGTAGTGTGTGTTAGGAGGAGCCTGTTTTGGTGTTACTCTTTCATGTGACTCTGCTTCTGTAAAAACCAGGGTGTCAGTAGCACTGACACAAGTAGGGTTTATTTGGGGTTTGTTTTTTTTTGTTATGTTGACATCATGAATACCATCTGATAAATGTGGATCAGGAATGGGAGAAGAGTTCTTTGCTGGTATGATGAGCTTTGCTAGTTAGCACTTCTTTTGGGGATGAATGGGCAGCTATTTCTCCTTTTGATTTGTTTTGTTTTGTTTTCTTCCTCTGATGTCATCTCTTCCCTAGTGCTTGGGGAATGGGCAGCTGGTATTGTAATGATCACATCAGAGGGCAGGGGTCACTGGAGGACAATAGGAAAAGCTCAGCTTTTCTTCCTCTGGGTACTGGGAGCTGTCAGCTAAGTTCCAGGAAAACTGAAGGCAAAAGGGGTTACCACAGTATTTAAATAAGTTTTCCGTGGTTGGTGTTTTCTGTCCTAATTAAAGCTTTGGCAAAATCATTACTGTGTGAACTTTGTTCAGTAATAAGGATTACAGATGGAATAACAATACCCCAATTACATACATAGAAGCATGTATACCACTGGCTTTTATGTGCCATAGCAGTCTTGCCAGCTAGACACGTTTACAAGCCCTAAGTACGATGTTTTGAGACTAAAAGTGTTTTGGAGAGCATGGAGCACCTCTTTGCCAGGGCATAGTTTGGATTCTTATAGAAGAATTTGTCTGACTTTGGAATATCATTCATGTGGAAAAATTGACCTCAGGTCTAATAACTGGCTGCTTGGGGACATCAGCTTCTCAGTGTTGTACATTATTAGGTTTCTGATCTTATTTTAAAGTTCCTTGAGACTGCTGTTTCTGCTTCAGATTATTTGGGGCAAAAAGCAGGATTTGGGTGTTGTCATTCCAGGGAATGTCCAGACACAGGTGACCATAGAATATAATGTTGCAAGAGGATCATCTGGTTTGTCATTTTGCCTCAGGGCTGTCTGTGACAAATGCAGAAGTACAGTCCTTGCCCTGAAAAATCTCACAACTTTGAGAGTCCAACAGCAATTATAACAAGTCAAGAGGGTGGCAGACAGGGTGTATACAGGCTCACTTCATGCACATTTAAGTGGGTTTGGAGCCCATGAAAAGGAGATACATCTGTATTTATGGGGAACTGAAATGGGGCAGGGTGTTAGTGGTCAGTCTGTCATCTGTACCAGGTGGCTGGGGAAGGTGGAAAAGAGGTGGCCTAAGGAGAAGTTTATTCAGCACACAAGAAATTTCATCTATTTGAGAGAATGAAGCACAGAGCCTGTTTTGCAAAAATCTCCACCAGACATGAAAACAGAGTTTCACTGATTGTTCTAAACCCTCTGTTTCTCCAACTCTTATGTCTATAGTCTGGTTACCTGGCAGAGACAAACTGTGTTCATCAGCTAAAAGGTTAAATACAGGAGATAACATATGGCTGATGGATCAGAGATACCTTTTCCAGATTATTTAGTACCAGTGTAATGTCCTGGAATAATGCACAGGAACCCTGTAAAGAATGGCATCTGTAAGATGCCAAATAAAACAGAGACTGACCACAGTTTTAAATGGTTCTGTGACCCTTTTGGCGTGAGTCATGGAACTGGCCTGGGACCTTGGCCAAACTCCCGTTCAGATAGTCTTGTAAGTGCTGAGGTAGGACGATAAATGCAGTGAAAATAATCTGGAGTGCTTTGAAGGGAAAGGTGCTGCATAAGCAGTCCCTGCTAATGTTTGGTCTGTTGCCTGTACTCTTGGGCCTTGCACCTGTTTTGAAGTTGGTTGTCATTTTACTGTGATTGATGTCTTTGCAGCCTTTGTAATATACAACTTTCTCAGCCTCTGCTATGAGTACTTGGGAGGGGAGAGCTCCATCATGTCTGAGATCAGAGGGAAACCAATTGAGTGAGTATTTATTGTGCTTACAGCATGACGCTGTCCTCCTTCTGTGCCCATCTACTATTTCTCTATCCCTGTCCTGAAAAACTGTGTCAGGTGGCAAATGTCTCCTGGAACTGGGCAGCATGGATGATGATGATTTACCAGTACCTTGCTCTGAGACAGATCAGGCTGATCACATCCTCTTAGGCAAGCTGGACTGATTCACAATTTTTCTGGACACCTGCCTATTCCTTTGTTTATTTTCTTACTCCCTTCTCCTCCTTTAAATCTTTTCTGTCTTCAGTAGATTGTGTGTGCCTCCTCTAGGATCTATGTTTCTCCCCATGCTGCTCAGTTACAGGAAAAAAAAATGCAGTGTATAGTCAGGATGTTGTTTTTTACCCCTAAAAGAGGGTATGGCCGTAACTGCAGTCATTGTTGGAGAAAGCACCAGTCCTGCAGCTTTGCTACAGAGAGGTGGATAAAGAGGGTAGGAATCTTACACTCTTGCCCAAATCTTGCTTGTGAACTCTGTCATCTTGTGTTGGCTCTTTCAGGTCCAGCTGTGTGTATGGGACTTGCTGCCTGTGGGGAAAGACATACTCAATTGGATTCCTGAGATTCTGCAAACAGGTATGGGCTGGAGGGACTGGGCCATCCTGCAGAAATTAAGTATGTGGGGGTGGCAATGGTGCCTTTTGCTGCTGAATTCCTGAGATCTTTGAGGGGGGCTCTAACAGCATTTTGAGAGGCCTGCAGACTGCTGAAAAGAGGGGGTGTTTCAGGGTTGGTTTGTTTGTTTAGAATGATTTTAACATTTTCTACTCAACCCTACATCAGGAAGGCCTTAGTTAAAGACACAAGTTATCTCCTGGAACTGATGTTAATTCTAGGAAGAAACTCTTTCCCTTTCTGGGTTACAGAGGTCCCAACTTTAAGGAATTGATGTCTGTGTAGTGTCGCAGACACCCCACAGTTGTGTAACAGCCTCCTGAATTGCCAGTGCTGCTGTTGTGGTTTGTAGCTGAGGAGGGGGTGGAGGTTAAGCATGACACATTGGTTTGTAGGAGGAACCGAGTATTGCTCACCATGTGTGTCTGTCTGTGCTGAACTGGGTACGTCAAGGGCGGGTGAATGGGAGAGATCTAGACCTCTATACAGCCCTTGTCTGCTCGGTGCAGGTCAGTCACCTCTGGCTGTCATGAAACAGCAAGTGAATTTCAAGGCTTTGCTCACTTGCTGAAGTGGGCACAGGAGGTTTCTGTGGAGGCAGTGTGAAGCAGGTCTGGTTCTTTGAAAGCACTCGGGTCATTGTAATTTCAGTCACTGGATCTAGATATCTGCCCTGGCGTCTCCTGAACATCATGGCCCATCTTCTGTGTTTTAGCAATACGCAGGAACATCAAAAGTACAGTGCAGCCTCATGGTAATATCCAGTGTTAAGCTGTGCTGCACAAGTGGCCATTTTCAAAGGACCACTTCTTTTGCTTATCTGTTGTATTTGTCCCTGCCCCGTGTTTTGTCTTTACAGCTTTTCTGGTTTCTTCCCTGATACTTTTATTTTCTGATCTGCACCCAGTGTGTTGCTTCAGCTGTTTCTCATGGGTTTCGTCTGGGCACCCTTTGGTTGATTCACTGCATTACCTACTCTTTTTGCTCCTAACATTAACTTTTACCTTTTAAACATATCATAAGCAGATGTATCACCCACAAAGGTGAATGAATGCTGGAGAAATAATTTCCCTTAGACTTCTTGCTTCTCATGTCCCACAGCCTCTGGCAGTTCTCACCACCTGGGTTGCATGTGTCTGTGTTTGGAAAGTTTGTTCACGACGGTGAAGACTAGAAGCACACTTTGGGGAATTGGGAAGGTGTGTTTTTTCTGCTGGCCTCCACAAATCCCAGCTCGTTTGGTAACTCTGATTTTGGTAGATGTTTTGCTTTTCTTTTGCTGGTATCTGGCAGCAATTTTTCTACTCATGCCTGCCCTTTGCTAACTGCTAAGTCTGCTGTGGAGGCTGTGGGGGAGGTGTATTGCAAAGAGATGCTTAAATACTTCCATCCTTCTCGGCTCGAGCTTAAATATTGCCTTGGTGAGAAATTGTTGATGCCAAGGTTCACTTTCTGGTACTTCTAGGATTTTTGGGGAAGACCTTTCAAGGCAAATTCCTGGGAAGGCTGGTGCGAAAGGGAAGCAGAACAAATATCAGTGCTGATCTGTGCAGTATCCACCATCTTGATGATCAGGAAGAGGAATGTGCTGAAAGGAACACCTTACCCTTTTTAGCCCTGTTGTCAGTATCTCCAGCACTTCTGTTGCCTCCCATTACCACCTGCCCATTTTCTGCTCTTTCCAGTCCCTTTCATCCTGAAGGAATCTGTGTGTTATAAACATTTCTTCTTTCCACCTTCACGCCGTCCCCCCACTCCAGATTTTCTCAGGCAGGTGCCTGTTGTGGGTCAGTCAGTCTGCCTGTGTTGCCTGTGGACCTCCAGCAGTGTGATGGTGTGCTGGTGTCTGTGGTGTAAAATCCAAACAGCTGGTTTCCTTAAAGATGTCTTGATCGAGATTCTTTGCTAGGCCTCTGTCTGGTGACCCTCACACATGGGTCACACACCATCCATGTGCTTCCCATGTGCTATAGCATCTTCTAGGGAAGCAACTAAAAATAGCATGTGGTGGTTTGGATTGCAGGGAAATGGTTAAAACGTCCCCAGATCGGAAGGAGGGGAAGCTCAGAGGATGGACTTGTTTACCAATTAGCTTGACCTTTTCCAGTTCACGTATTTAAAGTGACTCACTAACTGGCATGTGCTGGGGTTTTTAATCTCCTTGAAGTCTTATGACCACTAACAAATTGCATCGTATCCAAAGCAATTATTACTGTTTGGTTTTACCTTCTTTCCTTACATAGCCCTCCCCACATGCACACAGGTCAGCACCTACCCAGGCTCTTCCAGCCTCCTTCAGAGAGACACAGGTCACATCTCTTCAGGGAGACATTTTTAGGGCCATAAGTCTTCCTTTTTTTAGGACTTTGAAGTTCAACGTCTGCAGAAAGTTGAAGAATGCAGTGGCTTTGAGAGAGCACTCAGTCTCAATAGGAGCAGTAGTTTATACGGGCAGAATAGATAGAGCTGATCTCAAGTGCCACGAAATCTTTGGGGAGATTCAGTAAAGGTCATGTGGATGACAACAGAATAGCTCTTAACTTGTGTGTGGCAACACACATCGCTGTGTTTACAAAGCGCCTTAATATTGTGGCAGTTGTCAAAAGTTCCTCCTCAGACAGCGGGGTTCCCCTCTGATCCCGGGAACCTTCTTGCCTAACTTTGTGACAGCTATGGACTGGAGTTTGCTTTCCTTCCCCGGTATGTCTCTGTTAAACTTGCTGTGCCTGTGCCATAGCACAGTGTGGGATTTTTTGTTTTTTGTACTGTTACAGTGCATAAATGTGCTGCAGCATAGCCTGTGAAAAGCAGCTCTGGAAGACTGGGGCTGAGCAGCTTCTAGGAACAACTCTACAGAGAGGTTTTTCTTCCCATTCCGGACAAGTAGATAGCACATGCACAACTTCTGAATCTCCTTCATCTCCTTTTGGGTGCTGCAGTCCTCAAGCACAATCAATTAGCAAGTGGCAGGATCAGACATCTTGTTGGGGCTGGATTGTGTTGCCTTGCTGAGTGGTCCCAGTGGACACTCCATTGTGATGCTGGTTTGGCAACTCGTCCTCTTGCACCACCTGTGTTCTCATTCCTCCTCTCTCGTTCCTGTAGGCTACCCTGCAGTTCTGTGTGGTGAAGCCCCTCATGGCGATCAGCACAGTCATCCTTCAGGCCTTCGGCAAGTACCAGGATGGTGACTTTGAGTAAGTTTATTTATTTAGCGTGCGAGATTTGGCTGCCCCTTCTCTGCTTGGCTTTGCTTTATTGTCCTTGTGTGTGCTGAGCCGTGGGAAGAGATGAGACTACATGGGCTGATGTGCATGAGAAAAGGAGGCAGAGGTAGCGCTCTTTTAGTTTCATGCTTTTTCTACCTTGGTTTGGGGGTGGGGGGGCAGGACGGACCCTTGGAACTCTCCATTGACAGTGGCAAGGGGAAAAGATCATGCTGAAGTTTCAGGCATTCATATATATCTTTTCTTTTCAGTGTAACCAGTGGCTACCTCTATGTGACGATCATCTACAACATCTCGGTCAGCCTGGCACTGTATGCCCTCTTCCTTTTCTACTTTGCCACACGTGAACTGCTCAGTCCCTATAGCCCGGTCCTCAAGTTCTTCATGGTGAAGTCTGTCATCTTCCTGTCCTTCTGGCAAGGTGAGCTGCTCTTCCCTTCCCTTGGTAGGCACCAAGAGCTCTCTGCAGGGGCTCAGACACAAGAGCTGATAGAGCAGATGTTGATTAATAGACAGAGTGTCTTTCTGTGTTCCATTTGGTTTGTACTCATTCATTGCTTTTCTCTGGGAAACCTGTTTTGCTCATTTTAATTTTTGTTTATATGCTCCTGAATCCTTATTATCCCTGTGTGTGCATGTGCACAAGAATATCTACCTGGCAAAATCAGCTGGTAGGGTGAAGAGTTCTCTGCATTCCTGAAACAATCATAAAGCACAAGCTGCCAACATTTTATCTGCAATCTGCAGGCTGCCATTTTATTGATTAAAGCGGCACATCTAAAAATTTTTAGTGCTTTTTTAGTGCTCTATAAATAAAATTTTAATGGTATGTCTGTGATGTATGTGAAGCAGCAAGCTGGCTGGATGCAGTGTGTGCTGCCACAGAACCACCACCGGGAGAAGGACATTCAGAATTCATACACATGATGCAGAGGCACAGTCGGAAAGTTGAAATTCCTCCTAAGCTTAGTGCTTCTGACTAATTGGCTCTAAGCATTTTCCTGTTCAATGCCCTACTTAGGTTTACGGAGTTGCACTTCAAAGACTAATTGAGTAGGAACTTAGGTGGAATTTAGGCTGTTGGAGTATGGCCCATCCTCCCTGTTTACAGACAAACTAATAAGCTGTCTAGTTTATCATCTTGAGGCATCTGGTCACACACTTCGTCTTCTCTGAAATTCTTCAGCCATTAAGCTGTGGACAGGGAGAAACCTCTTTCTTACAGTGGTGTGTCAAAAACACTAATATGCTTAAATGAAAAGTTTTGTTACTTCAGTTTTTGCTCTAGCTAGTGGAAGTGCTGATGTTGCAAAATGTGGAATCTGTCAAAATTTTCTTAAGAAAGGATGTTCTTTGCTGTTTAATCTTTGTATACTTTCAAGTCTAATCAACACGAAAAGAGGTTTAATCCGTGAAACAGCAGCTAACAAACAAGCTGCAAGTGATGTCCAGGCATTAGAAAGACAAATTATTTGACAGTAGAATTGCCTTGTTAAGGTTTAGGGCTTAACACGTTTCAATGACCTCAGGGGAGGTTAACAAAACTTGGGAAGAAGGATGTACCACAGATAGTGGACACAAAGAATGCAGAATTTATGAGCCACGAGGATATTTGGCAGAACCCCCAAGATAAGGAAGAAACTAATAAAGACAACTCAGCAACTGTGCTGAATCAGCTCCGATGGAGTAAAAGGTAATTCTGGTAGGGGAGATCAACGGCCACTGACCCAAGAAATCACTGACTCGANCAGCTCCGATGGAGTAAAAGGTAATTCTGGTAGGGGGAGATCAACGGCCACTGACCCAAGAAATCACTGACTCGAGGGAAAGACTGAACATGCAGACTAATTAGCATGAGCAGTGAGAGGATCATTAACCAACAGAAGGCAGAATACTAATTAAAAAAAGAATTAGATAATTTTTAGCCAAGGAACATTAGTGGCTTTGTTTGCTAAAATGTATAAATAGCAAAAAGCTGTGGTAGTCATCATGCTGGCTTTGTGGATTTGCCAGCCAGCATCCCTTTCTATGCAGAACTGTAAATAAGCCAAATACCTTGACTCTTTGTGTGGATTGGCCTCTTGTACACTCTGTGAAAGAACCTATTTTGGGACAACACTGAGATCACAGGAGTGCTTACAGAAATATCTGACTCCTGTTACGCTTTTGGACTTGATTTAAGTCCTGCAGCAGTTAGTTCCACAGTTTGTGTCAGTTGAGAATAGAAGAGGCTCAGTGTTTGAACATTCTTTGCCTAAATGTATTTGTCTCATTTTATTCCTTGTTTCTCTGTTGTGCAAGTGACCATAGGTGGATGTATGTAGCCCACTTTGTTTGTAGCTCCTGTGGTGAGTGGGATTGTGTCTAGGACCTACAGCACAAACAGCTATTTCCATTCTTTGCAGTTACTGTGAGACCGTGTTTTCTGCACATTTACGTGAACTTGTTGCTTTGTTTAGGGATGCTGTTGGCCATCTTGGAAAAGTGTGGTGCCATCCCCAAAATCCACTCTGCTAATGTGTCTGTGGGTGAAGGCACAGTAGCTGCTGGGTATCAAGACTTCATCATTTGTGTGGAGATGTTCTTTGCAGCCATTGCCCTGCGCCACGCCTTCACGTACAAGGTGTATATGGACAAGAGAATTGATGCCCAAGGTAGGAAGTATGCCAGTGCATATGGCTTGTCTCTTTGGTAGTGAGACTGGGTGGAGACTTGTCCCTCAGGCAGCCAACACATTGATATGACTCCCAACCCGATAGCTTGGAAAACACCACATCTCCTCCTGCATGGTGTCTGAACAGATTTATTGTGCAACAGCTCTCCGGGGCAGAAACCTTGCCGGAATTGCAGTGTTCCCTTTTCAGTTCCCCAGTATGCCACCCACGACAACTTGTTGCAGACCTGAGGGCTGTAAGATGTTGCATTGTTTCAGTGGAGTGGGTTTGTCCTTCTTCCTGTCTCCCGAAAGGGGAACTCCATTGCTCCAGATTGTGCAACAGACTGAAGGCAGGAGGGTCAGGGCCTAAAACAGGCTCTGTTTTGAACCTGGCTTGGGAAGATGAGGCTGTGCTTTGGCAATATGTTTGTCACGGAGGAGGAGGAGGACCTTCCTGTAATGACTTTGTGAGGGCTGGGCTGCTATAAGGAAGATTCTTATTTTGGGGAAGAGGAAGATGGATGTTATCTCTGGGAAAAGGGGGTTTTGTGCCTAGTCTGTGCAGTGTTTTCCAAATAAAGGGATTCCTCTTGGGGGAGATCTGTGCCGAGGTGTGGGAAGACAGCAGCCCTCAGGCAGTGTTGATGTAGATGACCCCTCCATCCCAGCCAGCCCCAGAGGTTTTGGAAGAACAGTGGTTGCAGTGGGGGGAGATGAGATGTGTGGGTGATGAAAGGGTAAACTGCTGGTTGGTACAGTGGGGAATGTCTCAGCAGTGGGCCTTGTTCAGTTCTTGTTATTTCCTCTTTCTCTGTCTCTGTCTCTCTCTCCTCTTCCTTTTATCTCTCCCTTGCTTTGGCCACTGGTCCCTGATGCAGCTGTTCCATCATACGGGCCATACGGTAGGTGCAGCATGCTTTGCGTGTTTGTCTCAGGTGGTTTTTAGCTGGGATGCTGTTCTCTCCTGATTCCTAGCCTTCCTACAGCCTGCCCTCTCCCTTGTTCCCCTTTCCTTGCAAGTCTGTAACTCGACTGCCTCACACAGCTGCTTTAGGGTTGGATTATAAGTAGTGAAACGGCCGTGTGGGCATTAACGCGTAGCTTTAGAGCATTTGTGCCAGAGCTGTGGGAATCTCTCTCCAAAGAGTTGTGCAGGCTCTCAAAGGAGCTGCTCTCACCCCAGCCTCCCTTCACTTTTATAATTGCCACAGATGATCAGCATGCTTTGGTTCTCTGGAGAGCTCATCCCCACAACTGAGCAGAGTCAGAAGCCCACACTGGAAATGGAACCTAGAAGCTATGAGACATGGCAGCTCCTAGAAGGAGACACAGCTTCCCTCTGTGCTCAGCACTTGGGTGCTACATTCTCCAGCTGCTGCTTTCTTCATGGTATCATCATGACACATGGGGCGATTCTGCCTCTAGTACTGCCTGTTTCCCTCCTTTCCTTACTTTGTGCTGCTTTCCACTCGTATGATCTCTTTCCCATGGGCAGTTTGATACCACCTAGCAGTCTTAATTTCCAGTAAGTGGAATGGCAAATGCCATTTCGCCTATATTTTTAGAATTTACTTAATTTTTCAGAAAGCGTTTAGAGGAGCACTTGACTGTACTTGTTGCACACCCAGGCCAGCACTGATAGTGTATAGTGGAGGTTGTCACTGTGGGTGTGTCCCGTTCTCATGGTGTCCCCCCCATTTGGTGCTGTGGTGGATTCACTCGGATCACAGTGTCTGAGTTTAGGAGCACCACTGGTAAAACTCGACACTATTTGTGTGGCATTTCCTCAGCAGCTGCTTAAGGAAGTCTGTAACACACCTTCTGTGAGATCTAGGATTGCATGTTCCCTGTTCTCCTTACCTTCGTGTTAAGGGGTGTGGGCAAGGCAGCAGTGTTCTTTACTTGTCCCTTCCTGTCTTACCCAAACAGGTCGCTGTGCTCCCATGAAGAGCATCTCCAGCAGCCTCAAGGAGACCATGAATCCCCATGACATTGTCCAAGATGCGATCCACAACTTCTCTCCAGCCTACCAGCAGTACACCCAACAGTCAACACTGGAGCACGGTCCCCCCTGGCGCAATGGCAGCCACGTAATCTCGCGCTCCCACAGCTGCTCCGGTGCCCGTGACAACGAGAAGACCCTCTTGCTGAGCTCCGATGATGAATTCTAGGAGGGAAAACTGCCAGCACAGGCTGTCATTTTCCTTCTTTTTTTTTTTTTTTTTAAATAATTTATTAATGCAGAAACACACAAGTCATATCACTTCCTAGAGAGTAAAGATTGCAGAAGTGGGCACTTCCCATTAGCTTTTGTGGGTATGGACACGATGAGCAATGCGGAGGTGGCAGAATGGCCATGGCTCCATGCTCGAGCCCGTTCCTTACAGCAGCAGTTGAATTTAATTGATTCAAGCCAAGCTCCAGGGTTTGGGGCTCTGGCTTCCCACACCTGCCCAGCTTGGTGTGGAGTGTGACTGACCAGAGCCTGGAGTTGTAGCCGAAAATGTTTTTGGTTTTTTTCCAACAGGACAACCTGACTGCTTTCTGTTTCTTTTCCTGAATGGTTGATGTAGGCACAGTTTTCTCCCCAGCTCCCTGGTACTAACATCTCTGTGATCCTTGGGAAATAGGATGGGGATGCAGCCATAAGCATTCCTGAGGACCAGACCAGAGACTGGTCTTTCTTTATAGCCATTGCCTTGAGTGCTAAGTAAGGAACATCTGTCCCCACCTTCCTGAGCACCTGGTTATGAGTCCTTGAGTCACTTGAGTGAGCGAGGGGAAAAAGGACAGGGCTTTCTTCGTGTTCCTTGGCTCCCTGCATCCCCAAATGCTGTAAAAGCTTGTTGAAGCTCAGTGGGGACGGAATTACTTTTTCACAAGGGTGGAGTTTTTTAATCACCAGGTGTCCAAGCTTCCCATCTCCCTGGCATTCCTGTGGCAGGAAGCCTCCCTGGAGCATCTGTCTCCTGCTACCGAGACTGAGGACTGGCTATGATAGATGGTGGAAGTTTGTAGAGCTCTGGCCCCTTCACCCCTCTTTGGGAAGAGAAGATATGTAAACACAAAACCAGTTTTTCTTCTTGTTTCCTGTCCCCCAGCATCACATCTGCCCCTGTTAGAGGTAGCTGCCAGAGCAGGTCCCGGTCTCTCACAGGTAGCTCTCCCCGTGTTCATCATCACTGACTTTCCCCAAGCTACACAAGTTTTGCCCTTAGGCTGGAATATTCAGGAAGGAATGTTGCACACTCCTTTGTTTCTTGTCTCTGTAGCTGTTCTGGGCCAAGCTGGAGCAGACTTGAAACCTGACATGACCTGGCTGGTCAAATTTGTCCCTTTTATTTTCTCAAGCAGCAGTTGCTGCTGCTGCTGCACATTTCACAGGCTCTGCTGCACCTGCAGTGCTGTCAAGGGTGGAACCAGCATCCATGGAAGTGGGAGAAGCTTCCCCTTGCTTCTGTTGGGTTTTGGATGAACCCATGGGTGCTTAGTGGAGCCAAAACAAAGGTGATCCCTCTGTAGATCTATCCAGGGACCAGGAAATGCCTCTTGCTTGCTTAAAATTATCTAGGGGAAGAGTAGGCAGCACACTGAAGTGCTACAGCACAGATGCTCCTACCTGCAAGCAGGAAGCAAAATTGAGAGATTGGAGCAAGCTGCTGTGTTCAGCTGTAGTTTCTCCGTTCATCTCCTGCTTGATGCCTCCCCTGCCAAGAGCAGACCTGTGTGATTCTGGATTGCTCCTTGCTGCTCTGCTAGGAGAACTGGAGTCTGGTTTGCTGCCTGGAGTTTACCTTTCCATTTGTTTCCTAATCCATCTGCTTGTTCACTGAGTGTCTCAGAAGTGATAGTGAGTGAAGAGCAGCTTATTTATTCAGCACCTCTGCCCAAGCTGGGCAAAAGGGCTTGAAGAGAGGCGGGTTTGCTCTCTGCTGTGAGGATGAGATAGGGAAAAGCTTAAGGATAGTGTCTCCTCCTGTACTGATGATTCTGGGGGATGGTGAAGCAGGTGAGAGCAGCAGTACTGTTGAGGGAGTTGGAGGCAGGGTCAGTGGATCCAGCACCTTCTCTGCTGCTGGATTTCCCCATTCACACACATCCTGCAATGCCATGCTGCTGGTTACTAATTTTCCTAAGTCTGTAACTGCTTAATTAGACATGCAAACACACTCTGCCAGGCTTTGTGTGGGCTTGGTGTAAAATTTCCTCATGCGTAAGCCTCCAGGAAAGCAGGGCTGAAGGCTGAATGGACTTTCCTTCTGTCTTCTATGGCTTTGATTAATAGTCCTTTAATATGAGAGACCGATGTTACTCTTTCTCTTAGGAAAGTGGGCCACGGGACATGATCCCATCCTGCCCTTTCTTTGCATTTGCCGGCCTTGATGATGTTCCAGTGTCACTTGGTGACTGCCCCCAGTCTTTGTTGCATTTGGGTGGCTGAAATCTGTGTGATTGCCCCATTGAGCATGAAGGTGGTCCATGCTTAGAGAAGCATTTCTTAGAACTTATTTTGAAATGTCTCCTGCAGATATATATATATATTTATATATATGCTGTGCAGAGGATCTGGATATTCTCAAGGCATCCTGTGTGTAATGGTTTCAAGTATTACTCTTTTGCACCAGCTGCCTTCAGAGGAGTGTGGTGAGCTAGTACCCAACAAGCCAGCTGCCCTACTTTATAATTTTATACACATACTGTTTTTTAACACCACACAAAATCATCCATCACTGAGCGTCCTGCTCTCCCTCATGACTGGCAAGTGCCAGAGCAAGCACTGGCTCTGAAGTAATTTTGTGTTGGAGGAACAAATATGAGATCCAGAGCTTGAAACCAAGAAGGCCAAGGCATCCATGGTCTTGTAGGTCTGCTCATGGTAGCCCAGGGCCCAAGAAATGTGCTGGTTCCAGGAGTAGACCCTTGGAGCTGCTCTCCCTCACCTGCTTCCGCTCTCCTTCCTTCCTTCCTTTTTTGTTTACCATGTAACATACCCATGGGATTTGTTTATTATTTTTCCATATAGAGTAGTTCTTTGTATATAAATGACTGAAAAAAAAAGTATGATAAATAAGACAGAGTCACCTAGTTTTGTACCTATTGTGTTTAACTGATGTGAGCTCAGCGACAAGCCGCTCTCTATTTTGGTCTTTGTGACGTTATACTCTGCAGAAATGAGCAAATATGAAGACAAATAAAAAATATAGAGATAATATAGATTGTACTTAAGCTGCCTCTGTGTGGTGCTGTCTGGGTGACTTCTCTGAGTTTTTCCTCCTTGCAGAGACTGAGGCTTGGTGGGTCAGGATGTCTTGGCCTCTTCTCAGAAGGAAAGCTCCATGTGTCTGTGTAGGAGCTGATGGAGAAGCATCACTGCTGCACCCTGGGCTGAGACACCACTGCTGGCCCAAGGCAGGAGTGAAACCCATGTGTCAAAAACCTAGAGATGAATCCTTCCTTAGGTGCTCACTGTGAAACACCAATGGGAGAGAGGGGGCCCCAGCGAATAGTGGCTTTGGGATTTTCTTCCATGAGCAGTGTTTGGGGCTGGGGCCATTTGCAGAGGCAGCAGGAAGGGGAATGTCAAATCCCCAAACCATCCTGAGTGCTGCAGCCTGCTGGGGACCTGACCCACCTGGGCATTTGGAACATGTTCATGCTCTGAGGAAGGATGGCTTTTCTACACAAGGAGGACGTCTGGCTTCATCTCTCGGTAAGGTGTCTGCCACACTTCTTCCCTTTCTCCTGCCATCCATTGGCAGAAGCTCACTGCTTTCCTCATTGCTGTTCCCAGGTAAGACGGTAAGGTCATAGGGAAGTTTTGGGAGAGAGGTGCCCTGACTGTACCTGCCTCTCCGGTACCTGGTCCAAGGACAGCCTGCAGGGAATTTTTGTAGTGAAAAGCATTATCTTTCCCAGGAAAAGCTGATTGAGCACAGCTGAACTGCTCCTGAAAGCAAGTGCTTTGAGGGGTGGTATTCAGCATTAACCATGCTTTTTAAGCCCTTTTCTCTCAGAGACTATAAATCTGTTTTTATCCTAAAAAGTCATGAGCTATCCCCCATCCCATGTTTTTTGGGCACATTCTTGAGCATGTCCTGCAGCAAAGCTAGAGGGAGGCAGAAAACCTGGTTTCAGACACAGCCCTGTCCCAAGTTTAATAATGACCAAACACAACCTCGCTGTGGAAAAAAAAAAAGAACTTGCTTTATTTGTAAAGTCTACAAAATACAGAGGAGTCAGGTAGGACACATACTGTAAGTCAGAAAATAAATAAGTTTTTTTTTTGCTCTATATAAGATAAAATGTGATTTGCATATATAAAATATAAAGTACGGCTCTGTACCAACATCCTGGCTGTGCCGAGAGGCGGAATGGCAAAGAGGACGTGAAAATAACTTATGTTCGTGCAATAAATAAACCCAAGAGGAGCTGGGGTGGGGGATGCCAACCACAGTGCCCCATCCAGGAGTGGCAGGCACCTCTCTACAGGGAAGAATGGAGGCTGCAGCCGAGGGCGGCTGGCGTAGCAATACCCAGGCAGAGGCAGAACGGAGGGGCAGGGGAATCATCTACAGCAGCAGAGCCCGAGATGGGTCTGCCTCCTGCTACCTCCCCTGCGCTGCCTGTATTTAGCGAACCCAGCTCTTCTCCAGCCTTTCAGCCTGCTCAAGAGCCGGTTGTCCCACACCGGTGTCCAAGCTGGAGGAAAACCAAAGGGAGGAGCCTACCTGCCTGCCAGGCAGCTCCCAGGAGCAGGGATGCTCTCCGCCCCTACTTCCCACCTCCTGTACCTCCACCCCTCTCTGCCTCCGCATCTCTGATTCTGGAGGGCCGGGAGCACCTTTCCATGGGCTCTGTAGGCGGTGGGGCACCGGGCAGGACTTGGTGGGGCCATAGAAGCTGGCCTGTGCTGAGCAAAACAGTGTTTATCTCTGCTCCAGCTGCCTCTGCTTCCTTCCTGCCGCTGCTGCTGCATTTCAGACACCCGGCCAGGCTCAGTGTCCCGTCAGCAGGAAGAGGCGTGAAGGATGTGCGTGATAGAGAAAGATAAAACAGCACCACTGCTTCTCCCCTTTGCGGACAAGAGCCTGGGCCGACCCTCTCACATCCCCCAGCTCTCCTCTGCTCAATCACTGTCACTTCTGGGGTCCCCCAGCACCACAAGCTGCCACAGTGCTTTCCCATTCCATTCACCCTTACCAAGCATTAACTTGCAGCCACTTTATCTCCCCCTCTGACCTGCTAACCTTCTCTTGCCATCTGCATCCCCAGAGATTTCAGACATTCTGCCACCTCCCCCCCTGCTCCAGCTGTGGTCCAGGTTGTGTGCCCAGTGCTGATACCCTTCTATCATGCCTTCTTCCCCTATGCTGCAAAACCTCTCTCTCCTCTTTTCCCTCCCTGGCACATGCTCCTGGGACTGTCTGGCCCACGTTCAGCTCTCCCATGCCCTCTCACAAAAAAAGAGGCATCTGGCATTTTCCTACCAGCTTGGAGCTGTGGGATGCTTCCCCACTGCTTCCTGTGTGGGTTCACTGCACACCCAAGAGGGGAGGGGGCTATGAGGGCCACCAGTGAGGTCCTGTCCTCCACCCCAGCACCCACATAGCAGCAGCCCTCCCTACCTGGGGGAGCTGGAGGTCAAGGGATGGGAGAAAGAAGATTTTGGGCACAGGTCCTGACAGGGAGGAGGTTGGGGAAGGACTGGGAGGCAAGTCATGGGGAAGGCGCCCTGGGGAGGACTGTGTCCAGCCGGGGGACGGAGGCCAGCACTAGGAGTAGGCGGCCTGGTTGGTGCCGGACTTGACGATGGTGATGACACTGGCGGTAGCCACCTTGGCGGGGGGCCCATGAGTGGCCACAGTGCGGGCGAAGCCCTGCAGGGCCTCGTACTTGCCACGGAGGGTGTCAAGCTCCAGGCGCATGGCAGCGTTCTCCCGGGCCAGCTTGTCCACCTCCCACTCCAGCTCCATCTTCTGCTTCTGCAGCTCTTCCTTCTGGCAGACGCGCTTCACCCGGCAGCTGGCAGCATAACCCCGGTTCTTCAGCGTCCGACGACGCTGCTTCAGCCTCGCCACCTCCTCCTTGGAGAGGCCCCGCAGGTGGTGGTTGAGTTCCCGCACTGACAGCCCCATCAGCTCCTCATCCGACAGCAGTGGAGTGTTCTCCCCCAGCTCCCGCTTCACCTGCCAGAGAGAGGGGTGGTTGCCTGAGACCCCTAAAACCAGCCCCCTGACTCCCAAGCCCTGTTCCCACTAGTGCTCACCTTCAAAGCCTTGCTGGAGAGCCCGTCTGCAGCCATCCTTTCCTCACTCTGGCCCTGCTGAGCAGCCAGGAGAAAAGCCAGTTACTGCCTGCCCCGTGTCCCTCACCTCAGAACAGAGGACACCGGCCCTGCTGGTCCCCTGCCGCTGCCCACATCCCCCCCACCCCGGGCCGCATGACTCATCCCACTCCTTTTAAAAAAGTACACAGTAATAATATTAATAGCAATGATGACTGCAAGCAATAATAATAATAATGGGGCAAGGATGGACCTCTGGCCCTCCTTCATCCCATCGCGAGACGGTTGGGATGATGCTCTGCCCAGGGGACCCAAAATGCCCCAGCAGCCTGCTGGGATGCCAAGCATTCCCCGCGGGGAGGAAACACAGGCGAGATCCGCCCGAGGCTGAAGGGAAAGTAAAAGCAGCAGCCCCACGGAGTGACGCCGTGGCGAAGTCACCCAGCCGGGACCCGTGTGGAGCTGCCGCCCCGCCGCCCGGCGAGAGCATCGCGGGTCCTGGCGCAAGGGTCGGGTGTCCCCAGGCTCCGGGGACGAAGGGTCGCGGCCACGCAGCGCGGGCGGGTGAGAAGTGGCCGCCCCGTGATTCAGCAGCCCAGGGGGGAAAGTCACGGAAGCGGTGCCTGCCCCTCGCCGGTGGCCGGTCCCTCCCCGTCCCTGGGTTCGGAGAGCGAGGAGAGGTCCGGGACCCCAAACTGCAGCCCATCAGCCTCTCTCCACCTCGGGGAGCCCCGGTCTCGTTAGGCGAGCCCTCGGAGGGACGAGGCGGGCCGGGACGGGGCCGAGAGCGCCCCGAGAGGAATGAGGGGCTGGAGGGGGGCGGCGGGAAAGGTGGAGCCGGGGCCGCTGGAAGCTGATGCA
>VZTF01002165.1:464378-514452 GCA_013397755.1 Cnemophilus loriae
GAAGCTGATGCAACCCGGGCCGGGGACCCGCCGCCGGAGCCGAAGGAGCGGCGGCGGATCCTTCCAGGGCGGTGGCCGGGAATTGGAAAGCAAGAGCGGACGGCCCCGAGCGCTGCCGGCCGGCCGGCCCCCCCTTCCCGTTCCCCCCAGCCCTAGTCCCGCTCCCGATCCCCGCCTTCGGCGGCGGCNCCCCCTCCAGCCCCGCTCCCCGCGATTACTCACCCGCGGATTCTTTTCATTCATAAAAACACAGTCATGCGGTGACGTCACCCTCGCCACGCCCCCTCATCGCCACAGCCGCGCGGGGCGGCCGCTGCCCTTAAAGCGCCCGCCACCTTTAAAGCGCTCCGCGATGACAGCCCTCCTCTCACGCTACCAGCGCACACCGCGCACCGCGGTGTGAATGCGGCCGCGCTCCAACAGCGCAGGTTTTAATTCGAATTTAGGGGTGACGCACGACCGATGAACGGCCCTGCCGGGAGCAGAACGCCCGACCAAAATGGGCCGCTACCTCTTTAAGAAGGGTGGCCCCTCCCCTCCACACCTGTCGCCCCGCCCCTCACAAAGATGGCGCCTCCCGCCCGTCCGCCCTCCTCCCCTGGCGGGCGGTGGGCTTGGCGTTAATCCCGCCCCCCATGGCCCCGCCCCGGAAGCGGCGCCGCTGATTGGCCCGTCCCAGGGGGCGGTGCCGACGATTGGCGGGNGGGGGCGGCGCGCGGGGGGCGCTGGGGGCCCGTCGTGCTTTGCCCGGCGCCATCCCCGGATCCTCCCTCATCCCAATCCCGGCCCCGCGGTGTCACCCGGCGGCCATCCGGGTCATACAGCGCGTGGAAGGGCAGGGGCCGGGCGGAGCCAGCGGCCGCTTTTCCCTCCGGAGGAGCCGCCTGAGGCTCTGGGAAGATGCAGTTCTTTGGGCGGCTGCTGGACACCTTCAGCAGCGTCACGCAGATATTCTCCAACCCGTACCGCGTGAGGGAGGTGCCGGCCGCCGAGTACGCCGGTCACGCGTGCCTGCGGGAGGAGGGCAGGGTGGCCCTCTACAAGAACAGCCTCGCTCGCTCGTGGGACTGCCTGCTGGTGAACCCGCAGAGCCCGCAGGTCGCGTTCCGGTGAGTGACAGACCTTTAGCCATCCCTGCTGACGTGGGAAACCAAAGAGCCTGGATTGCTGGTGTGGGGGCTGCTTCGAGGCTGCGGGTGTGGGGTGTTGTGTTGAAGCAGCAGGTGGGCTGCGAGGGGTGGAAGGCCCATGCGTGTGCTGGTGGAGGAGTTGCCGTCAAAACAGCTCGTGGAAATAGGACAAGGTCCAAACATTGGGACAGCAGGCAGCTGTGATACAGTTCAGGGCATCCATAGGTGCACATGCATTTCTGCTCGCCCCTGTTGGTGGTTCAGCATCTGGAGGATACTTCAGAGCAAAACCTAACATTGTTCGGGAAGGGGGATGCTCTCTTCCAGTGGTCTCCATGCTTCCCTTGGAACAAGGATGACACTAGTTGAAGAAGTAAAGGAAAGTTTCCAGCACTGCCGTTTGGAAAAGAGCTGTTTCCCTCAGATACACGAGACTGGGGTTATTCCTTTGAGCAGGATGAACCCTGTGCTTGCCTTTTCTCCAGGCTCTTCCAGCTGGACAACGAAGCAGAGGCCGTGGTGTACTTTGAGCAATATGCCCGGCAGCTGCGCCCTTTCTACGAGAGCTCGTGCCAGCCCTTGTCCCTGGAGGAGCTGCAGCAGCTCAGCGACTGCCTCCGCAGCCACCCCAGCTGGTCCTCGGCACACGTCGCTGTGGAGTTTGGCCGCCGGGAGAGCTTCCGGCACAACCACGTCCTGAGGCAAGGAGTGGGGGTCTCCAGGGGGCTCTGTGCTCAGAAAGTGCTTGGGAGGGTAGGCTGGGCTGTATTAGAGTATCCCTCCTTTGCTGTGGGAGCTGGTTGGCGGGTTTCAACCTGCTGCTGCACAGCCTGGAGCTCTGGTGTTTGAGGTAAAGGATTGAAGTGTCCTGCTAGAGACACTGGTTAGGTTATTGCAACCCTTGTGGAGCCGATTTTTGGAGGGGGTTGTGGCTGACTTTGTAAGCCATGAGAGTGGAGGTACAAGTAGGACTGTCTGGAAACAGTTTTTGGCCACAAGCCCTTGCTGTTTTTTCATGGGGAAGTTCTGTTGTGATTTAACCCCAGCCAGCAGCCAAGCCCCACGCAACCATTCCTCACTCCCCCACCGGCAGGAGCGGGGAGAGAATTGAAAGGGCAAAAGGTAGAAAACTCGTGGGTCGAGATAAAGAAAGGGAAAGCAAAAGCCATGCACACAAGCAAAGTAAAACAAGGAATTAAATCACTGCTTCCCACGGCCAGGCAGGTGTTCAGCCACCTCCAGGGCCCCATCACACATTGTGGTGACTTGGGAAGACAAACACCATCACTCCAAATGTCCCCCCCATTCCTCCTTCTCCCCACCCTTTATATACTAAGCATGATGTCATGTGGTCTGGAATATCCCTTTGGTCAGCTGGGGTCACCTGTGCTGGCAGTGTCTCCTCCCAGCCTCCCCTGCACCCTGTCTCCTCACCAGTGGGTCAGTATGAAGAGCAGAAAAGACCTTGGCTCTGTGTAAACCCTGCTTAGCAATAACAAAAACATCTCTGTATTGTCAACTCTGTGTTCAGCACAAATCCAAGACACAGCCCCATACCAGCCACTGTGAGGAAAGTTAACTCTACCCCAGCCAAAACCAGCACAAGTTTACTAAGGATAGAGGAGACTGGTGAGGAGTTAGGGGACTGGAGGGCAAATGGCAGCACTATCGCCAGGGTGCTGACTGTAACCTGTGTCCTGCCTTCCTTTGGGCAGAGGGAGCCGATCCCATATGGAGGGCAGGAAAAGGAGCAGCATGTCAGGGAGAGAGTCTGGGGCAGGGCTGCTTGATGGCCCTTCCCTGTGCTCCTTCCCTGGCAAGAGGCCAGGCTTTCCTGAGCCTCATGGTTCACACCAGATGGGGCAGAGTGGAAGGTACCTCTGTGTCAGCTCCTGGAGCATCTGCATGCCCTCCTCCTCCCCATGGCGATTCCTGGCCCTCATGCTGAGTCCTCTCTTGCAGCTGTGTGAACAGCACAGACAGTGAGGATGGCTGCACCCCGCTGCACCTGGCATGCCGCAAGGGGGACATGGAGTGCCTGCTGGAGCTGCTGGAGTGCCACGCACGGGTGGACATCACCGACAGGAACGGGGAGACTGTTTTCCACTACGCTGTGCGAGGGAACAACCCCCAGATCATTGAGGTGGGAGCGACTTCTAGTCTAGGAGAAAGTGGGACCAGAACGGGTCTTCTCTGTGCTGTGAGGCGAGAGATGGGAAAACAGCTGCAGACAGGGGAAGAGAAAGTCAGTTCCCTCTGTTTAGTTATTGCTTGAGCTTGATTTCAGCCTCTCATATCCCCTCTTTACTGGGGCTGTTTCCCATGCTCGGAGTGCAGATTCCACCCAGCACTCAAACAAGGATGTTAAGCAAGTTTCCTCACAAAGTATCCTTCACTGCTGTTTGCATCAGGCCTTCATCCTGCCTTTCCTCAGGCCCATGGCTGTCCCTTCCCTCTGTCCTGTGAGCAGGGTGCTTGGTTTTGGGCAGAGTGCTCCTGTAGGGAAGTGTGTATTGAGGCTGCCATGGGGGATCATGTGTTGCCTACAGGCTGAAGGACAGTTCGGAGCTGCCCTGGGCTCCCCTGAGCTGCAGGACCTGCTGTTTGAACTGAGTGGCCTTGCATAGGAGACAGGGATCAGAGCCTCGAGGCAGAGACAGTCTGAAGTCGTAGGTGTTCCTGATTGCTGAGAAGTGCTGGGCAGGCTGACGGGGTTTGTAAGGGCGTGGGTGGCCTTGCACATGGTTCTGAGCTCTGTCAGCTCCCCAAGACTTGGTGCGAGCCTGAAACTGACTCTTCCCCATGGCTGCAACCCCCACATTTGCCCAATACCTGTTATGACAGCTTGGGATACTTTTGTGCAGCAAACCAGTCAGCATGTAACAGATCTACAATTTACAGGGAGTAGGGATAGAGAGGACAGGCTGTAGTATTGTGAGAGGTCCAGTGCTCCAGAGTCTGTCCTCAGAGCTCAGGAAGAGAGACACTGCTTTTCCATGTTTGTCTGTCTGTTTATTTATTTACTGTCTCCTCTTTCCAGCTCCTAGGCAGAACCCCAACTACTGGCTTGGACCACTTGAGCCATGAAGGGCTGACAGCTCTGCACCTCGCGTGCCAGCTGGGCAAGGAGGACATGGTTCGGTCCCTGCTGAAGTGCCGTGCCAGCTGCAGCGTCGTGGGCACGCTGGGCTACCCCATCCACACAGCACTGAAGTTCTCCCAGAAGGGGTATGTAGTGTCCCCTGCAGCCCGGGCACCTGTGTGCTCGCTCAGCATTGTCCAGGGCTGTGCTCAGAAGGACAGGTCTCATGTGTAGCCACTGGCAGAAAAACAGGGAAGTGCTGATATGGGAAAAAAAGAAATGCTTTCATAATAACACTTTTTTTTTTCCTTGAATTAATACATTATTCAGTATCAGACCTCAGGAGAAAGACACAGATTTAAAAAGATATGTTTGTAAAGTACTTTTTTCGGAATGAGCTATAGGAAGATGATTGACTGTTGCTTAGATAGTATTAATTGCTGTACCTCTGTCTTTGAGTGCTCTGATACTAATAAATTTTCATTTCAAAGCCTAGTTTTTCCTACCTCCTGTAGGCCAGAGATACTCTTGACTCTTAATAACACACTCTGGAACTGAATCAAAAGAGGCACGATATTTGCTCCCTATTTTCTTCAGAGAAATTAGATTCCCTTTGTATATGCTTTTTAATACTTAAAGTTCAGAGAGTGTCCAAGCTCTACAAACAGGGCTTTCAAGGCAACACTAGCTGCTGGTAGTGATTTTTAAGCGTTTTGAAAAGTCCTTCCCAGCAACAGAGACATATTCACAAGCCCAAAACGTGCATAGGTCACTGGAGTTGCACTGGGGCTCCATCTCTTGTGCCGGGTTTGTTTGGTGGTAATGGAGAGGGCATGCTTATTTCATAAGTCTACCTACCCTGTTTTCTAGGCACGAGATACTGGTCTGTTCACAACAGGTGTGGTTTTTCACTCATAGGAAAGTACACAGATTATTAATTTCAGCAAGTATTTAACTATTGTAGTTCTAGCCCCATGTTTCCATAGAAAGAGAGAGGAAGAGAAGAATTTTGCTTCTCAGGTTTGGAGAGTTTCCAGAAATGCCATATTCCTGTATTAGTTGCTCCACAACTTGTAATTGGGAAGAGGTTCTCCTGCTCCCAACACTGTTTGGCTTGTATGCTTCCTGTTGTGCCCACATTTTCTGTGAAGAACAAAACAAAAATGCAGCTGAGGAACTCGCAGGTGTTGCAGAGACCCTGCTGCTGCTGCTGCAGAGTTTCCTGGTTTTCCCCGGGCAGAAGGCAGGTGGTGATGTGAGTGGAGGTCTTGAGTCAAGACAGCAGCCACCCATCCTGTCATCTCACTGTCTTTCCCAGGTGTGCCCAGGCCATTCTCGAGGCAGATGCCAGCCAGGTTTGCTCCAAGGATCCACGCTATGAAGCCATTCCACTGCACTGGGCAAAGAAGGCAGAGGTAAATGGAGCCAATCCGTGGGGAGGGCCTGTGCTGCTACCCAGCACCCAGTTAATTCCTCCTGTGGCTAACCTGTCCTGTTCTGAGTGCACGTGCAGAGCCCTGGGAGTGTCAGAACCCAGCCAGCAGCCCAGTGTTGGATTCTCTTTGCATTGTTTGCCACAGGGAATAGAGCAGTGGAGCCTTGCAGTGAAATAAAGTGGTGGGCTCATCCCTAGTATTTCATCCATGGCTGTGAAACTGCCAGCTTGTCCCTTTTCCCTTTTGTTGAGGAAATTGCAACACTGTCCCTGAAGTACAGTTGCCCCTGGAGGGAGCTCTCTTCTCATTACCTGCCAGTTTCCTGGGAGCAAATCGATGCCTTAGAAACTGCAGGGGAAGTGTGAGGTAGGCACAAAGTGGTGGCATATGTGGGTGGAAGTCCATCTCCTGCCAGAGCCGGGCAGGATGGTGATATGCCATGCTGGAGCACCTGAGTGATGCTTGTTGCAAGCAGAGGGCATTGCTATAGCAGGGCTCTTTTCTCTCCTGCAATATCCCATTCCTCTCAGAAATGTCCTGTGGAGTTTCAGAGCAGACCTAAATTTGCTTGGCTTATAAATAAAAGAGAAGCTCAGAAAGCAAACTTTTTCCTTTCAGTCTGCAAGGATCCTGGCCTGAGTAGGAACTAGTTTTTTCTCCGTTGATCTCAGCCAGTCATTGTAGTTGTCTATCAATCCCAAAGCATCCAGAAGCTCCAGCCAGATTGTGCAGCCACCGACTAGTTCTGTGGTAAAAGACAGAGAAACCAAGAATTGGAACAATTCAGCTGGCATCTGCCAGCTAACTGAATCCAGGCTAAGGCTCCCTCCCCTTCCCCTGCTTTGCTTGCTTTTAGAGCTGGATGCTTTGAGTGCCCAGCTGGTTGTCCTCACAATTGCTTTATCTCTTCTTGACATGGCCCCTGCACGCTCGGGCACAGATGACACGGCTGCTGCTGGAGTACGGCTCTGAGGTGAACGTGAGCAGCTGCACGGCCGACATGGCTCTGCACATTGCGGTCCAGAGGGGCCGCCTGGACTGCGCCATGGTGCTGCTGACACACGGCGCCCACACCAACGCCCGGGGACACGATGGCAACACACCGCTGCACCTGGCCATGAAGGTGAGCTTTCTACAGAGGCTGCTGGGAAGGAGAGATGATTTTCTTGAAGAGTTGAGACAGGGACAGAGTCCTTTGAAATTCTGGCTATTTCATGTGATGTTCCCTTGCGGGTGCTTTGGCTAATGAAAAGATGAGGGAAGGAATGAGAAATTATATAGCGGCTCTTGACTGAGCTTTCTCTTGTCCCCTAGCATGACCACCTGGATATGATCAAAGCAATCATCGTGTTCGGAGGAGATGTCGAGATCCCCAATGATTTTGGGGAGACACCAGGATTGTTGGCAGCCAGGAGCAGCAAAGGTGAGGGAGCATGTCAGCAGCCTTACAGGGTGAGCTCAGCATCCTCTCTCCCCTTTGTGGCCAAAACAGTGTCTTGGGAAGAGGTGAAAACATGCCATGCATGGGTGATGCTTCTCCAGCACGCTTTCCCAGCTTCTAGTTGCTCACATAGTAGGCACCTACTTTGCTAGCAGCGCAGGCTTTGTATTGGTAGCCCTTGATGAATTTCTCTTCTATGACACAGAGATGCAAGAGGAAAAGCTGGCACGCACTCCCCCTCTTTCAGGTCAGCGTGTTGGGCACTGCAGGCTCACAACGGGATGACATAGCACTGCTGAACCGCTCAGGCACAGGCAGACATGGGCAGTTCTTTGGGGGCAAGAAGTGTGTGGCACACGCCCTTGAAGCTGCACAGCAGTGGATACTCCTACTGTGCACAAGTCCTGCTGCCTGGTGTTTGGGGAGAGATACCCGGGACATGTTTTGCCCTTCCCTGGGTTATCCCAGAGGCTTTGTAAGGGTCAAGCCTGCTGTGAATTCGGCAGAGCACAATCCCCATGGTGTGCGCGTGCACTGATTCTCTTTCTGATCTGTAACTCCCCCTTCGTCACCTAAGGTGTGAACCGGAAAGTGCTCTTAGACCTGCTGCAAACTGTAGGGACCGAACGCTGCCACCCACCACCCAACCCTGACTCCCCAAGCCTGGCACCATCTGCTGCCTCCTTCCTGGAAGGCCAACCTTCCTCGCGGAGCAACCTCAACAGCTTAGGTAAAGCCTTCTGTGGCCCTCCCTCGCTCTTCTCCCTTCTTGCTTCACAGTGCTGTCTCAGACCTCTTCTTCAGACGGGCTGTGCTCTGGGAGCTGTCAAAGCTCTCACTATCTAATGGTGACTGTGTCCTCATTCACCTGTTGCAGGATCCCATCTCTTTTCTCTGCTTTTCCTCTTTGTGTACTCTATACTCTTGTACTCAAAACATATGTTTTATAGACCTGACACAATGTGGCTCTATAAAAAGACTGATTCCCTCACCTCTCTGGAAGAGGGGGCACTTAGCTTCCGGGTACTTTATCCACTGTGTCATGTATAGAAGGGAAGGTACTTGCTGGTCTGCCTTGAGGATCTCCTAGTGTTGTGCTGGGCACAGTTAGATTTAGAATTGTCACTTATTCAAATCCTGGAGGCCTGCAGCTGGGAGAGGGAAAGGGTGAAGCCTGAGGATAAGAAACCTTGATCATGGGGTTTGTTCTGCATAGGAAAAGCCTACCTTGGGACATACGATTGTGTTGAATCTTGTGCTCTATGCTGCCCAGACTGTGTGAATAAGCACATGGGTCTGTTCTAAGTGGTGGGCTTTCTGCCTTCAGGGAGCTCCAGAGCTCAGGCAGAGGCAACCAGAGGGGTTGTGGACTAGGCAGTGGGGGATTTGACTTGGAGGGTCATGAGAAGAGCATGCAAGTGGCTAACATCTGCTTGTGGACCACTTCCCATCTCAGGTTGGAGGTTTTCTTTGCAAAGGCTCTCCTGTGGGGCTAGAGGACAATCCTGGGATGTGTCTGTGTCACCACAAATCTCACTGGCTGCTGACACCAGGACTTTCTTCTCACCATAGCCTGGTGAAGGCAACCCATGCCCAGTTTCAGCTCTGATGCAGTGACAGAGCAAAACCTTTTTTTGTCGTGGACTCTGGTCCTTGAAGAAACTCCTCACCACATTCATTGTTGGCCACAGCCACCTTTTGGCCTGGGTGCTGGCAGGAGTATGTAACTTCTCTCCACCTGTTCTTTCTTGTTTTGATTTCACAGGCTGGCTTCTCACCTAGCCTGGATTGCTGCCTCGCACCCAGGGTGGCCTGGGTGAACGTCAGCTGAGGGGTAATGACAAGTCACCCTGTCCCCACAGCTCTCCTGCCTACGTTACTTTGAGGAGTAGACTTAGATTTTATCCTAACAGCTTGCAGTAAACTGCATAGTGGGCACGCTGCTGGGCTCTGTGTCTGGGCTCTGCCTCACCCACTGTGCACATCATCTGCTTTTCCAAATCCTGTCTTTTCCAGTGCATCTCCAGCTGCCTGCTCTAAAGGGTGGTGTTGCTGTCGTTTGGTGTGGAGTTAAATTTGGGGGGTACCTGTTGGCTGTGGGTAAGATAAGATGGTTTGTGTCTCCTGCAGGGACCTTTATTCAGTGGCGAGGGGAGTTGGATATGCTCTCTTTTGTTTATGGTGGAAATCGGTTACCACACTGGTGATCTCTAATTTTTTTTTTCCTTTTGCATGTTCATGGCCCTCTAGGGTACAAGGACCTTCTGTATATTTCCACAACGCTCGGGCAGTTGTTGAAGGCACCAGATGTTGTGGACATGCCCATTGAGGCTAGAAGAAAGTAAGTGAGGAACAACTTCTGCCCAGGCTCCTGTGCAACTTGAAGGTGAAATCTGTGTGTGAATTCCCCCCTCCCACACCCATGGGAATGGCATCCTCAGAGCTGACATTATTTCGTGTCCATCAACATTGCAGTTTTTGCCAGCATCTTTTGAGAAATCTCTATTTCCATAAATGACCCCGCCTGTCCTGCCTGGAGCTGCAGTGGAGCCTGAGCTTAGGAGGTGAAACCCTGCTCTGTCCCACCCCTGTGCTACTGGGCACCCAACACTGTTTTGGCTTCGTGATTTCCCCATCTCTACACACTGCCCTGATGTTCACTCAGCTCCTCTGCACTGTCTTGGCAGTGCCTGCACCTCGCCTTGTGTGGAGGGGAGGAGGAGTTGGCACTGAGGCGCTGCTGGCAGGATTTAGGTCTATCTGCTTTTTTATTTATGACACGACACCCATTACTGTGTAGTAAGGGACTTGGTTGTGTTTTTGGCTGGTGACTCTCTCTCTCTGGTGTAAAGGTTAGAGATGGCTATGCAAGAGCAAAGGATATTGCACCAGCTCTGACAAGGCTTATTGGACGTGTCTTATTTGCACCTAAGAAGGCACTGCTGAATTTATTTATTCACTGATTGCACTGTCTGCAGCAATCTACTTGCTAGCATAGCTTTCTGTCCCCAGGGCTGTGTTCCCACAGAGTGTTCTGTGCTTTGTAATCTGTCCCACAGCTCCCAGTCATTTGTGTCTGTCTCTCTCCAGTCAGGACCGGCTCCTGTGCTTGGATGGAGGGGGCATCCGAGGCCTTGTGCTCATCCAGCTTCTCCTGGCTATTGAAAAGGCTGCAGGCCGTCCCATTCGTGAGATTTTTGACTGGATTGCTGGGACCAGCACTGGAGGGATCTTGGCCTTGGCTATTGTACATGGTGAGGACATAATGGTTCCCTTCTTACTCCAGTGGGCCTGAGTGTTCCTCTCTGGGGAGCAGATGTGTGGTGGGAGCTGCCTCTCTGAGTCCCGACTGAGATCTTTTCTGCCTGCCAAAGGAGGGAAGGGATGTTCCTTAATGAAGGAAAGCCTAGACCTGGCTTCGTGCTTGCTTCTCGTGTCAGCTGGCTTTGAGCAGCTTTCTGGGTTTTGGGGAGTGCTTGGTGGCAGAGTTCAGCGTTCTGTTCTTCCTGTGCTCTCCACAGAGGCCTTAGAGCAAGGTGATTGATACATTCAGGTAACGGGAAATTGCTCCAAGCTTGCTCTTCCTCTGTAATCCTTCCCAGTCCTGCTGCTGAGAACCAAGCAGATGACAACCAGCTTGGGAAGGGGATTGGATTGGGAGTGATGCCTCCCATCTCCTACTTGTCCTGGGAAGTCCTTGCTCTGATGTGCTGTTTGTTCTGCCTGCCTTTCCTCTCACTCCCTGCTCCTGCCGACACTGTTGCCCGTCTCAGGGAAGTCCATGGACTACATGCGCTGCCTGTACTTCCGCATGAAGGACATGGTGTTCCGGGGGTCTCGGCCCTACGAGTCGGAGCCCCTGGATGAGTTCTTGAAGAAGGAATTTGGGGAAAACACCAAAATGACAGATGTCCGAAAACCCAAGTAAGTCCTGCCTCAGGCTGTGCTGGTTGATGCTGTCCCACGTGTGCTCTAGACCTGTCTCAGCAGAGATGCTCAGCCTCTTCTTAGCAGATCTGGAGGAGTGTGGTGTGCTATTGAAACCGTAAGTGTCTTTTTTTCCATTTTACTCTTATTCTCTCATGTCTGCTTCCCCAGGGTTATGGTGACAGGGACATTGTGTGACCGACAGCCAGCTGAGCTCCACCTTTTCCGGAATTACCCTGTACCAGAGACAAAACACTCAACTGAGTACAAAACAAGTGCATCTTTCCAACCACTCACTCAGCCAGAAGGTAAATGATGGTACACGGAAGTCCAGCTGGTTGTCTGGGGAGGTTTCATCCCTCAGAGACAGATTTCATGTTCTTCCTCCCTTTGCTCTAAAAATCAGGGTGTCCCAGCAACGGCTCATCCCTGGTCTTGACTTGTAAGTAGGTCCTAGTGATGGTTCCTATTTCTCCTCTCTCCTCCTACCTTGGCTTCTTGTGTACCGGGAACAGGGGCTGGCTAGCGAGGTTCATGAGGAAGGGCTCTGCTAGAGGAGTCTTGTATACAGTCAGTACCTTCCCCTGGGCTCCCACAAAAAAACATGGAAAAGCCACATAACCAAAGTGTGCAGACCCCTCCAGCTAGCTGCCTTGTCTGGCACACATAACTGGTTCCCTATCAAAATAGCAGCAAGGAAATGGATAGAGAGTGAATTTGACCTGGGATATGTAAAAAGTTGTGAGAACATCTTTTAAAGGCCCGCAGAGTCATCTTGTGCATCCAAGCCGAACCCATACTGTTGGGAGAAAGAGGCATGACCATGTAGGGCAAGGTTTCCTGGGACTGCAAGCCATCCTGATTTGTATTGGTGGAGCTGAGGTGCTTTTGGTGCACAGCAGAGTTGCTGCAAGAGGCCTTTTGCTCTCTGTCCCTGCAGAGCAGCTCGTGTGGCGTGCTGCCCGCTGCAGCGGCGCGGCTCCCACTTACTTCCGGCCCATCGGCCGCTTCCTGGATGGAGGGCTGCTGGCCAACAACCCGACTCTTGATGCCATGGCAGAGATCCACGAGTACAACAAGACACTCATCAAAAAGGTGAGGGAAATCCTAGCCTTGACTGGTAACTGAAGTTGTTTGGCCCCACTGAGCCTCTCTTGAAGAGGAAGCAGGTTTGAGAGTGGATGCATCTTAGCGGATAAACTAGTTAGTGGTGCAACACCCTAAAAGGGGGTGTATGGAGGGGGCTGTGCGTCAGGAATAGTGGCTGGGAGGTGAGATACCTCTTCTAACAAGAGTGTGAGAGGGGGAGACAGTCTCATCAGCCTCTCCTTGCTACTTTGAACAAGGTTAATTCGGTTGATGGTTTTATGTGGCCCTTGACATGGCTCTGCAGGGCCTTTTTCTGCCCAAAAATAAATGGAGAAGACAAGGGTAGGGTACTCTGCAAGGCTGAAGAGTGAATGCCTTCTGTGGTGTGTCAAGTTCTTCAAAAATATGAATAACCAGTGGCAGCTATTGCTCCCTGTAGCTGAAAGGGGAGGTGTGTTGCCAGAGTGACCGAAGAGTTGGACTGCTTCATGGTCATCTGGTCCTGGGACTCATCTCCGGGGTGATCCCATGGGTTTGGGTGTGGTCGGGGAGAAGGGACAGAACAGTGCAACTGTTGAAGTCCTGTGTGTTACAGCTGTCTCACCAGGCCATACTTAGGGGGAGGATGGGGGGGGTGGGAAACGCTGCCAAGCCTTTTGCCTTGGCTTTCAGAACTTCCCCAGGAAGCTGCTGTGAAAGACATGCTCGACTTTCGTTGTTGGTCCTTGCAAACAGATCTTTTGTTTGTCCTCAGGGTCGGAAGCAGGAAGTAAGAAAATTGGGGTTGGTGGTCTCCCTGGGGACAGGGAAGCCTCCACAGGTCCCAGTGAGCTCTGTGGATGTTTTCCGTCCCTCAAACCCTTGGGAATTGGCGAAGACCGTCTTTGGGGCCAGGGAGCTTGGCAAGATGGTGGTGGATTGTGTGAGTACTGGGAGGAGGGGGTGGTGAAAGACCCCTGGGGTCGCTTGGAGGGAGGGAGAAGAGGTTTCCAGCTTCCTCCTTTTGGAAGTAAATTCTATTTCCTTGGAACTGCTCTGACTGTGGATGTAGGGGGTAACTTAAGAATTGCAGGAGCACAACAGGCCTGAAGACCTGTCTGATTCTTTGGGGTTTTGAGTGCCCCAAAGGAACACTCATCCCCAAGCAATATTCTTGCAGCTGAAAGGAGCTAAGGACAGAATGGTGGTCAGTGACTCTAAGGAACATGTGCAGGTGTGAGTTTGTGACACTCAGTATCTTTCCAGGAAGCATTGTTTATCATCTGAGCGACCTGGGGGGAAACAAAAAAAAGTTAATAATGCCTGAGACAACAGCAATTAATTTTTCTTTAGAAAAGCTTTGTTTTCCCCACTGGGGAAACTAGTAAATACTAGAGAAGTGGGAGAGTCACTAATTAAAAACAGTAGTTGAGAGCTGTGGTTAGGAGTGTGTAGTTGGCATATGCATTTGTGTGCTTCATGAAGAAGATCATTACATATTGTTCATGAAAACACTCTAAATGGATGAAAGCCAGAAAGATCAGAACTGAAGTTCTGACTGTGATTTTAATGCTGTTGCTTTATCTCCTTTCTAGCTTTCTGAAGTGAGAAAATGCCCAGAGTCCTTCTGCTTCCCCTGTCTTTTATCTCAGGGCTCCCAGGGAAGCTGTCCCAGGGTAGCCCCGTAAGCCTGAAGTAATCACAGGCTCTGCTGTACAGGGCTTGGACAGAATGGATACAGATGAAATCCCAAGGAGACTGTCATTCAGATCATCCTGGGAGTTTCCTTTAGGCAATCCACTCTGTGCTGTATGAAGGGTCTGTAGGGTGCAATTCTTCTGTCCCAAGGATCAGGAGCACTGTTCTTATGTTGAAAATAAAAAAGAAAAAGAACAGCCACCCAACTCTTGGTGACGAGCAGTGCCATCCAGGATGCACTTGCTCCTGTGTTTTATTTTCCCTCTGGGGCTTGTGCAGTTGGACTTGGTGCCAGGGAAGCCTCTTGTAGGCAGGGGAAGAGCAGCCAGGCTGTAACTGCAGGCCTGTTTCTCCTGCAGTGCACTGACGCAGATGGCCCAGCTGTGGATCGTGCCAGGGCCTGGTGTGAGATGACGGATGTCCCATATTTCCGGTAGGAGCTTCTTTTCTGCTCTCTTGCACAGACCTATTTTTATCCCTGTCCCTTCAGACCTGGCTGTGGCATGCGTCACCCCAAATGGCATCCCCTCCAGAGGCACGCCTGCCCAGACCTGCCCCCTGCACATGCCTCAGTGACAGGATGGAGCGTGCCCTGGCCCTCCGCACGAGCTGAGGCACCCAGCACGCCTGGTCTGGGCCAGTTAGGGGAGGCTCGAGGGCTCTTGTCTTGCATGGTCCTTTGGGATGTGCATGCTGCCCTGTTCCACTCTGCACAGCCTGTTTTAGACTTGTCCTTCATGTGCTGCGGTTGCTTCACTGTGGCTCAGCCTTGAGTGTGGCTGGGTCTTGAAGGAGGGGAAAGGCCTCTGCTCTGCAGGCCTTGAGAGATCAAGGGCCAGCAAGCACCCTGGCTTTGGGAGACACTTGGTGGAAGTGTCCTGCTTGGCAGGCTCGTGCCCGGTCACCTCCGTGTCTGTGCCCAGCGGGTGATGCTGTCTCCGCAGGCTCAGCCCTCAGCTGCACACGGAGGTGATGCTGGACGAGGTGAATGATGCCGTGCTGGTGAACGCTCTCTGGGACACCCAGCTCTACATCTACCAGCAGCGGGAGCAGTTCGAGCAGCTGGTGCGACATCTCTGCCGATGACTGACCTGGAGGTTCCCGTTCTGCGTTACGAAGGCAAGGAGCAGCAGACACTGAAATGGCTCAGATTTGCCCTTGAACCAAGGTGTTGAGGTGGGGGAGAGACTAGTAATAACCGAGAGGAATTAATATTGAGTAGACAACAGTGCACATACACATGTATTCCCAGACACAGAATGTATGACGTGTATGATAGCTGTGAAATGCTGACAGTTATCCTTGTGCTGTAACCCCATCTCTGCTGCTGTGCTTGGTTTTGCTGTCCTGCTCTCTGACCCAGAATCCAGAGCCTTCACCTACTTCTCTTGAGCTGTAGCAGCTGGAATGTCTCCTGTCTGTGCAGTACCTCCACTGACAAAGCACCGTGCACCTTCCCACGTCACAGAACAGGCCAAGGCCTGATAAAGCTTCAGGGATTGCTTGGCCCACTGGGCCCAAGGTATTTCAGAGTGTACAGTATGGGGAAAAGGGATTATTTTTCTCTCAACACACCCAGTTTGGAGGGGAGCAGAAATGCTGCAACTTTTTGCAGTAGATAGGATGCAGAATGTTGCAGCTGGCCTTGGGAGAAGGGCAAGCCTTTCCTGAGACAGTTGTCTTCTGCAACAGCTTCTCCTTTCCCCTCTGAGGTGGGCTGGCAACACTATGCCTGGGGAGGGAGCAGACGCCTCCACCCAGGACTTTATTGTGCCACTGATTTGCTGTGCTGCACTTTGCTCAGGGGCTGAGATGTGAAAGCCTGTCTTTACTCACAGCAAGCTCAGTGGAAAGGACAAGAGCCTTGGCTTGGCAGAGAGATCATTTCTCTTTATTCTTAAAATGAAACTGAAATGCTCTGAGATCGGTTCCCACCAAAGAAGCCAACTCTGTGACAATTTGGATTTACTTTTTTATTACAACTGGAAATTCTACTGTGATTGCTACACCACTTGTTGTTTCTGCAGTAATTTTTGCATATTTATAAATAATTTATGTATCTATTTGGAGGCGTTTTGAGGAGTAACCAGAAAAACTGACTTTTTAATGATTTTCTTTTGAGTGAATGGATTGCTGCTGCCTGTTTCTGTGAGACACTAACATGTCCTAAAATAAAGAGGGACTTGCATTTGGTTCCAATGTCGTGCAGTCCATGGTCGTCTTGTCTTTCTCTCCATCCTACAAGTTCCCAGAGGGGTTCTAGGCTTGCAGAATCTGAATTTCATACAGGTAGAAGATCAGAAAAAGGGCTCCTTGAGACACAGGATTTATACCCTTTGTATGGGCTGAAGAGGTGAACGAGCTGTCCCTGCAGCCAGGCCTGGCAGCACGGGTGTGGTGTGAGTGGCTGGTTGCCCCACAGCAGTTGCAACCAGAGCAGAGAGGCTTTGGAGCAGCTGTAATATGAGGATCCTCTTGGAGCTGGCCAGGCCTAAAAAATAGATCACTGGGTTTTGCTTGATCCATCTTTTCCCAGGCACGTGCCCAGAAGAAATCACAATGGCATTGCCGGTCCCAGCTCCCCAGAGGTCAAACCTGGGAAAGGGTTCAGACAGAAGCCTGTTCCTGCTGTTAGAGAGTTTCACTGAGATTGGGAATGGGAGGGAGGCTAAGAGCCGGAAGGCTGAAGCCTGGGGTGGGGCAATAATGGGCAGGGGAGAGTTGAAATTTGTTTAGAGCTTTCCTTGCGGTCCCCCCGCCTGCTGCTCTTTGCTGCCTGCGATCACAAGCTGAGAGGGATCTCCTGACTTTCGAGGTGCCTGCGTGAGAGGGAGCTGAAGACGCCTCCCTTGCTCGGCACGGTGAGGCCCAGCAAGCCACGTCGGAGCGGTGGCAGTGCCGGAGGCAGCGAGCCATAAGGCAGTGACTTGGGCAGGTGGCCAGCGCCGCAGGTGTCAGGACAGGCAGAGCTGGCAATCAATAATGCAAAGAGGCGGTCACATGTCCTTGCTGGCTGTCGCAGGATTCCTCTCTCCCCCCCAGAGTCTGGTTACTTCCAGAGATCAAGTTCCAGCCTCTCGGCTGGTGAATTATTAAACTCCATCAGTGCTCCCTTTGTACCACGTCTGTCTCTTCCTGCTGTCCTTCCTTGCTGGTGACAGGCTCTTTCCATCCAGCTGGCTGTGCAGAAGCAGAGTCCTCCAGGCCAGAATAGCACCTTGTACCCCCCTTTGCTCCTTGTTTCTCTGTGGGAGGGTGAATAGGCTCCAGAGATGGATCTGTCCTACAGATCCACCATCTCCATCTATAAGGTGAGTGTTGGCATCAAAGGCTGCTCCTGTCTGCATATGGGAGACGGGTGGGTGGGAGATGAGTGTCTTCTGCCAAAGGCTCCTTTGGGTGGACAGCTGGGGGCTGAATCCATTCCCAGGATGAGCTGCAGCAGCTCCTGTGGGCTCTGGGCTGTGTTTGGGAGCGGGAGGAGAGGGTGGTGTGGATCCTAAAGGCAGATTCGGGAAGGAATTGGGCAGCCAGGGTGGTTTGGACACGGAGCATGAAGGGTGACACACCTCGCTTGCTAGTAGGAAGAGGTTTGATTGGCCGTTTTCCCCTCCCTTGAAAGAGTCTCTGATCTCATAAATGCTTCCCTACACCCATCAGTGCTGAACCAAGGAGGGGAGGGCTGACAGAAGTGGGGAATTGCCTTTTCCAGTCTCTGGTCTTCTCTGTAGTCAATGGACACCTTTGATAAATGCAAGTAAAAGCAGAGAAGCTGATTGTCCACCCCTTCTCTTACTAAGCTGCTGAATCTGGCAGTGCACCACGTCCTGGCCAGGAAAGGGTTGTGTTCATGCCTGGATAATAAGCAGTGGCCATCTGGCTGGCTGTGGAGTGAGGGAAAAGGCTGCTCAGATCCCCTTGCTGTTACTCCCCGGCCTGCAGTGGGTGTGGGCCCTTGGGAGAAAGCCATCTGCATTCAGGCACCCACTTGGCTCTGCAGTGGGCTACCTTGCCCTCTGGCACAGCTCCTCTCCTGGCTGGCTTGGGAAGGCTAAGGGCAGCTGAAGTTGCTAGCCAGCCCCAATGCAGGGAGCTGGCTGTGCATGGCTGTACATTGCCTTGGTTCCAGTGCACCCAGCCAAACCACAGCAGAGGGGCCTTGACCTGCTGAGGTCTCTGGGTATGAGGAAGAATGGCATTAATGTGCTTCTGCCTGGCCACAGAGTATCCTGGAGCAGTTCAACCCTGCGCTGGAGAACCTGGTGTACCTGGGGAACAACTACCTGCGTGCCTTCCACGGTGAGTGGGGTCCCACACAGCCAGGGCTCCAGACCATAGTGCGGCATGCAGCCTGGGCATCCCCTGTGCCATCACCCAGGACAAGGTTGCTGGTCTGCCACCTCTGACGTGTCCTGAGCTGCTCTTAAGCACTCTTCAGCTCCAGGACCCACTGCTGATGGGGAGAGATGGGGTGCCTATAGGTGAGGTACTAGCAGGTGCCTGTTCTGTGTGCTGCTTGCTGGAGCTGGTGATGGTGGGAAGGCAGGCCAGACCCTTACCACCCCTCTCCTCTCCCCACAGCATTATCCAAAGCAGCTGAAGTGTATTTTAAGGCAATTGAGAAGATTGGGGAGCAAGCACTGCAGAGTTCCACCTCACACATGCTGGGTAAGGCTCTCCTGCACATCATCTTCTGTCCTGTGGTGAGCCACAGTTACGTTTTTTTGACCTTCTCCCTTAGTTGGTCCATTTCCAGGTACTGGGGAAAGCAAGACAGCTCCTCTAAATAGTGTCTCTCTGTACCAGACTCTGTCCAGGTGGTGAGGGTAAAATTTATTGTGCGTCCTTGAATATTTCTCACAGCCCCAGCACTTTTCCCTGTATCTCTCTAAGCAGCTTAGCTCCTGGGATGGACCTCCTGGGATGGACCTCCAGTGATGGACCTCTCACAGAAACCAGTCCCTGTTGAGGCATCCTGCCTCAAGAGATTAAATTTTCATTATGGAGGAAGCATTTTTCTCCTCCTTGGAGGTGTGAGGGAAAAGCCAGGGAGCATGCACTGACAACAGCTGAGGGGGTCTTGTCCTCCTGAGCCGGCAGCTTGGGGCTGAGAGACTCACACTCAGCAGTGTAAATAACTCTGCAGCCTGGTGGCGACTGCTGAAAATGTGTTCAGGGAACTGCTCCACTGCTAAACATTTTAGCAAAAAGCTTCCAGCAGATGTGCCCCTTCTGCAGACTCTTTTGGTTGTCTGCACCTCCCAGCTAGCTCCTCTGCTCCCTGTCATCAGTCTCTTCCTTCCCTGGTTTCATAATACCAACATTGGTGAAGTGGGACCTAGCATAGCATTGGAGCGGGTGCTGGAGCTGCTTTCCCCTAGGACAGCCAGAACTGTGCACCACAGCTGGGGAGCCACTGGGGTTAGAGATGGGGCCTCTAGGGGCTGTAGCAGAGCAGAAACCCAGCACCCAGAGCCCATGGCAGAGGTGAGGCTGCCTGCTGACACCTGGGGCTGTAGCAGAGCACTGGTCCTCCCACCACGTGGGCTGCAGTAATCCTGCGTTGGCAGTGCCTGGGAAGGAAGGCTACCAGGGTGCAGAGAGCAGCGCTTTGAGATATCTTTTGGACTTTCACAGCTGTGTATCATCAGCCTGAGCTGCACTCTGCTGGTCTGCCTCCTTGGACACATGAGAAAATGGCCGCAGGACTTTTTCACCTTTTCCTGTTTTTTTCCCCTGAAGGTGAAATTCTGATGCAGATGTCCAACACGCAGAGACTACTGAGCTCTGATTTGGAAGTTGTGGTGAGTGGTTTTCCCGAGGGCTGGTGGAGGTGGACAATAAAGTGATTTCCTTAAGTACAGCTTATCAGCATTTACCATACTCACCCCATCAGCTGCCCTCAGACAGGCCTGCAGGCAGGTGCCTGCCTCCCTGCTGCACGTGGCAGAGGAGGGTTACAGGGCTGGCATGCCCAGAGCTTGGCTGTGAGTCACTTGCTCGGCATGTTTTATGAGCCACCCCTTATCAGAGTGCATGCAACATCCCATATGGTGAAGGGATAAGGGTGATGGCTCCTCCTCCTCTTCCAGGCTCAGACCTTCCACGTGGACCTGCTGCAGCACATGGAGAAGAACAGCAAAATGGATGTGCAGTTCATCAGTGTAAGTGGCGAACTCTCTTCTCATCCTCAGCTCTCCTTGTTTCCCTCTCCCCTTCACCCAAGGGTTTTTGCTTGAACGTTTGAGGTGTTTCCTTGATTCTTCTCAGCAGGAGATAGAGTCTTATCTTCTTCCATCATGGAACAAACTCCCCTTGTTCAGCTGATGATGCAGAGCTAAAGAGGGCAGGTGTGGCTGTTCTTTGTGTAGTGGGACTTGCCGAATGCTTCAGCGGGGCTGAGAGACTCAGCATTACAGAAGCAGAATTCCCAGTTTCCCCAAACCACAGGCTCTGCTTGTCTGTGGGTCCTGTGCTGCCATGGCCCAGCTGGCCATGCTGGCGGGTAGTGTCACAGAGGGAGACAGAGGCCCAGGGACTTGCTCCCAGTGCTGGGGCAGCTGAGTGCCAGTCCTTGCTCCTGAGATCTGGAGGTTCATCAGCACTCTGGGGCCATTTAAAATGAAAAGAATGGTAAAGAAAGACATTTTATAAGAGGTCCAGGTGAACCCTGATTGCAGGTGGTCTCAGATGTCCAGCCACCCATCAGAGCAGGACCCTTGCTGGCTCACAGTGTGGCTGGGTCTCTGGTTCCTTACAGAACCTGTTTTCCTCCTGGCAGGAGAGCCAGAAGCAGTATGAGCTGGAGTACCAGCGAAGAGCCACCAACCTAGATAAGTGCATGGCAGAGCTGTGGAGAATGGAGAGGGCTCGTGATAAAAATGCCCGGGAGATGAAGGTAAGCAGTGATTGCAGGCACGGGAGTTGGTAATAGGAACAGGATGATTTCTCGGGAGCCAGGCCTGATTTCTCAGCAGCCTTAGCCAAGGGGTTGCCCCAGTGTTCAAAAGGCAGCAGGGTTATCCGGAAAGTAGGAAACTCCTGTTCTACAAGGTGGCACTGACCTGTGGTACTCACTCCTGCCAAGCCCTTTCCTCATTTAGGAAGCCTCAGTAAGCAAGGCCTTAATCCCTGGCACTCTGCTCTAGCTCCTCTCTGCTGCTCCAGCACTGCAAGTGGACTGGGAAGCTGACAGACATGATGACCCCTTTCAGTGCTTCCCCTGAGCCCGCTCTGCTGGATTTTCACTGATCCCTTCCTCCCTTTTTCCCCTGTGACACAGGAGAATGTGATCCGACTGCGCTCAGAGATGCAGGCGTTCGTCTCTGAGAGCCAGAGAGAGGCTGAGCTGGAGGAGAAACGACGCTACCGCTTCCTGGCTGAGAAGCACCAGATGCTCTACAACACTCTCCTCCAGTTTTACAGCAGGGTACAGCCCTGACATGCTGGGGAGCAGAGCTGGGGTAGCAGGCAGCAGGGCTGGAGGGGGAGCATGCAGGCAGGAGGGAGCCAGGGCTGAGCCATTCCTTAGGCGAAGGACACATCTGTGCGTGCACTGGGCAGGAAACGATTTTGTTTCTTGCTATGAGGTTCAGGCCAGCTGTACTAGGCTGAGAAAACATGTCTGGGGCTGAGGATGGTGCTGACATGGGGTTAGTTGGGTGTGTGAGTGATGGAGGAGGGGAAGTGTGCTGTAGGTGTTTATAGCAGGGTCTTTGGGACCATGGGATCTCTGCTGGAGGGTGGCATCCTGGAAATTCCTGCCTACAGGGAGCTGTTTGGCCATTCCCACAAGCCTAATTAGCCCAGGATCTGATCTCTAATGCACATGTAAGCCCTAGGCTTCCTCTGTAGCTGGTCTGCCCTGACCATCACCCCCTCTTCTCTCTTTCTCCCCAGGCTCGGGGCATGATCCAGACCAAGGCACCACGGTGGAAGGAGCAGCTGGAAGCCAGCCGCAACCCCTCAAACAGCCACTCACAGGGGCTGCTCTCAGCCTCCCACAGCCAGGGGTATCCATCAGGACGCCTCACGCCCACCCACCTCGAGATGGTGAGGAGCCCACAGACAGCTTAACCTTGTTTGGCAAAATACTGGAACAGGTTGCCCAGAGAGGTGGTGGATGCCCTGTCCCTGGAAACATTCAAGGTCAGGTTGAACTGAGCTCTGAGCAACCTGATCTAGTTGAAGATGTCCCTGCTCGTTTCTGGCAGTTGGACTAGATGGCCTCTAAAGGTCTCTTCCAACCCAAAGAATTCAATGTTTCTATGGTGGTGAGGCTGTAGGGCAAGGTCAGTCTTTGGCTAACCATGGTGTTTGCTGCCTTGTCCAGCTCCAGTGGCCTTTCCTGGCCAGGAGGAAGAGCAGTTGTGTAGGCTGCAACGGACGAATGTGCTGAGTTTGGCTTTCTTAGAGGGACTGCATATCTCTCAGAGCATCTCCTGCCTAACACAGCCTTTGTGGATGTGTGTTCAGCCCCCTTTCCTTCCAACAGCCCCAGAGACCCCTTGGGGACTTTGCTTCTTCTATGACTGGGAGTAGATCCAGCATCTTCTCTCCGGACCCTCCAGAAATGAGAATGTCTCCTCAGCCAGAGTCTCCCAGGCGGCCACTGCGGAGGACACCATCAGCAGCCAGTATGACCCATATCTGGGAGCAGTGCTGTGGGGAGACACGGGGGTTGGAGCTCTCTGGGAAGAGGGTTGGGTTTGGGAAGGGACCACCACTCTATCAGACCACCAGACCTCAGCCACATTCCTGGGCATGGTGAGAGGACAGTGCCTATGGGAGCTCCACGGGGCGAGGCTGAAGTAGAAGGTGAGCCCAGCCTTCAGGGCAGAGTCCATCCAGGGCAAGGCCAGGCTATGTGAGGTAGGGAAACTACAAATGTGCAATTTTCAAGGCTCCTTGAACTACAAGAACTGGTTCTTGCTAGAGTTCCTATTTTAGTAAAGCACCTTCTCTCATACTACCAGATTAAATATTAGCTTCCCCTATAAAACCCAGCCACTTACCTCGTGACACATCTGTTTTTCCTTCCTGAGAAATTTCAGCTTAAAGTTTTTAAAAGAAGTAAAAGAAGGACAGGGAGAGAGAGAGAAATTATCCAAATAATCAGTAGCTCTGGCAGGTCAGGAAGAAGACTGTCAGGCAGGGCATCAGCCAGGGCACGTAGTGCCTATGCTCTAGGCATTTGGCTAAAGAGGACACAGTGCAAAACAAATGGGTTTGGCTTGAGCTGATTGTCTCCTGCAGGATGCTTGCCCTGCTTTTCCCATGCTATGCTTTGCTCTCTTCCTGAAAGGCCATCTGCTCCTCCACTGGAGTAATAACTTGGCTGGGGAAGCACTGGTCCCTTTGAGGCAGTGTGGGTCTTGCAGGAGGATGCCAGACTCCAGCCAGACCCCTGGGGTGCCTCCCCACAGGTTTGCTCCCTACGGGCCGTACGTCCCGTTCGGGTTCCTTTGGCGAGGCCAGCAGCAGCAGTGAGGGCAGGAAGAGGAGTGGCACAACGAGAGTTCAGGCCATCGTGCCCCACACGACGGGAGCCAACCGGACCCTGCTGCGGTTTGAGCCTGGGGATGTCATCACAGTGCTGATGCCAGAGGCGCAGAATGGCTGGCTCTACGGCAAACTGGAGGGCTCATCCACGTACGTGACTCCACTGCTGTAAATTGGCCAGATGCAGGCTTGTCGAGTCTGGAGGTGGGAGGGTTAAGCCCAAAATTATCACCTCCCACCTCACCTCCTGGTGTGGCCTGGGCACTGTGTCCCACCCATCATCTCAGTGGGAAAACGCTGTGTCCTCAGTGATGGTGGCTCTCCATGCCAAAAAGACGCAGTGTGGCAGGACTGGCATGGATGAGCTGCCTGAGAAACCTCCAGGGGCTTTGGGTGGAAGAGCCAGGGATGTAGTGACCCCCTCCTGGCTTGCATGACTGAGTGACTCCTGTCATGGGATCCAGCTCAGGGCCATGAACTGCTGGAGTTACCTGAGAGGCCTGGCATTTCTTAGCTCACACTGCAACTGCTGCCACAGGCTCCAGCACAGGCAGGGCATGGAAACTGCTGCACCCAGCACCTACTGAATTACTCCCTGTGGCACTGCCGGCCAACATCTGTGTGTAAAGCCTGCCCCATTCCACATAGGATGTGCTCTGCAGGAATGCTTACAGATGTGAGATACACAAAAGCAGTGCTTTTCTTTGCGCGGCTGTTTCTGGAGTGGAGCTGCTGTAAAATCCCTGGATGAGTTTTCCATAGCTTCCTTGTGATTGCAGTTGGTTGGAGTGTCTCTTGCTGGATTGCACCAACATTACTCCCAGCAGCACAGGTTTTACACAGCCCCTGAGATAAGCAAGTCCTGCTCCAAGCTCAAGGTCTGTCCCACGATAACCCCTGTGCCCCACCTATGGGTGAAAGAAGTGCAGGAACCCTGTCACACATGGCAGTGGCAAATGTGGCTGGTTGATGTGTGGGATGAGTGCAGACCAGAAGTGTCGGGCAACTGGATCTGAAGAACCACAAACCATGGTTGCCTGGACCTCATTTGTCTCTGTTCCTGTGCCCTAGGTGTGGCTGGTTCCCTGAAGCTTATGTCAAGCCTTTGGAGAATACGAGGGAGGTGGAGGAGCCAGACACCAGGTAACAGGAGGGCAATTGGCCAGGCGGGAGCTCCTGGTACACCGCTAATGCCGGTGGGGTAATTGTTTAGAGTGTGCCCCACGGAGAGCTGCAGGGCTCCCACGCCAGAGAACCTGCCAAGAGCCTCATTGTGCCCTGGGATCTCACAGGCTTCCCTAGGCAGCTCCCGTAACATGTGCAGCTCCCGTAACATGTGCAATGTCATCTCAAAGGTGCTTGCAACCAGGCTGGCCCAAGACACGTGTATTTCCTCCAGAGACATCCCATGTTGTGGCTAGCACCTGTGCTGCTCCCTGATCCTTGCTCTTTGACTCCCACCTCACTGTCTTCTCCTCTTGCTCAGGTCCTTCCCGCTGCGAAGCAGTCACAGTATGGATGACATCCTGGACCGTCCCAGCACTCCGTCCTCTAGCAATTATTGGCCTGCTGCTGCCCAGCCCAGCCTGCCGAACCCACCTCCCCTCTCAGTGGGTGCCAGCAGTCACCAGAGTGGGGTGGTCGCCCCAGTCAATTCTGGCTCCAAGGTGAGTGGAGGAGCAGTGACTGGTGGGGGTGTGTGAAGTGAGCCACATCTGACTTTCATCCTCCAAGGCACACCTTTTCTGCTTTGGCCAGTAGAGACAGAAAATCACCTTTCCGATGTTGGTGAAGGGACCTGCTGCCTTCCTGAGTTAAGGGGTCTTGTTAGCACCAGTCTTTCTCACCCAGTCTGTTCACATGCCACCTTGTCTGACGGCCCCTGCCAGTCTTCCTGTTCTGTGCAGATCCTCGGTGCCTGGCTTTGCTTCCCCAAGGGACTGCTTTCCTGCCCCTGCCCTTCTCATCTCTTTCTCTTTTTGCTCACCAGGAACCCTTCAGTTCAGTCCTTTTCTCCATGACCTCCCAGCCTGATTTCTGGTGGCTCCAGAGCAGCACATCTTTCTGCTAATAGTAGGACCATGGAGTGACCAGGCTGGTCTGGGAGTGGGTGACCAGCTAACAGAGATGCCATCCTTCTTCTCCCTTCAGAGAATGGAGAGGAGTTTCATAGGGTTCCTCTTTTAAATTCAGACAAGAGTTGGCTTAAAGTCACAGCTGGGGTAGGGAAAAGCTGGGAGCAAAGGCTGAGGGCACAGCTATTTTTGAGAGCCTTAGAACAAGTTTTGTCCAACCCATGGCTTATGGATGGTGTACAGAGAAGGAAGTCCTTCACTTATCATTGCTTTCAGCAGTGGGGAATTAACTGGGGAGAAAAAAGTTAAAGGTGAGGACTGGGAGAGGCAATAAGAGTGCTGTCCGTGGGGCATTACTTGCTCAGTCTCACAGAGAGCTGGAAAACACTGTCCATGGTCACTGGTTCCAGGCCAGTGCAAGCCTGCAAGTAATTGGATATCTCAAAGAATTGAAAACTGCAACATTTAATTACTCTTTTTTTTCTCCTTTATGTCCTGCTCTGTGGTTTCAGGTAGCCTCAGACTGCACAACACAGGGGAACAGCCTTTGCAGCCTTTCTGTCCCTTTGAGTCACTAGTTTTCATCCAGTCCCAGGGCTAGGGTGTAGGGATAGACCTGGGATTGAGTCATGAATTGTGCGCAGCATTTGGAGTAGCATGGCAGAGTGTGGAACCTCATCAGAAAGGAGGGCAAGACTAATTTGGGAAGACTCAGCCTTGCTTTAAATGTATGCCCAAGACATCCCCCAGCTGAGCCACGAGCAAATGGGCGTGACTTCCCAACTGGATCACAGATAGCCACGTGTGGCTTTCTTGTCTGCCACCAGAGTACTTTAGCAGGCCAATTGTCACTGATCCTTCATTACCTACTGGCCAAGAATAAGGGCCACAGGGCCTAGACCCAACTTTGTCCATCAGGTTTATCCACTTTTAAGTAATATGTGGTGTAGGTTGGGTAGGGACAGCTCTGGAGTTCCCCATGGATGCAGGAAGCATGTGAAGGCACGGATGACAGACTTTCTGCCAGGGTGTGTGGGCAACATGAGGGGGCATCTCTGGCTGTGCTGGAGGGTGAAATGTAGCTCAGACTGTCCCTGTTTGCTGTGCTCTTCAGACATGACACTCCAGGGATCTGAGTCATCTCCTTTCTTCCCCAAAACAAAGGCAGATGTCCTAGAGGAGTAAGGAACCTGCAGTGTAGGGACAACCCCCATAGTAAAATTCAGAGTATTGTCTACAGCGGGGAATTTGTGGACTTTTGCAAAGCTTGAATGAATAAGGAGTCAGAGCCCTGTTAAGAGGACTTGGGCTCCTAACTCACCTAAGTGTTTTGTGAAATCTTCTTCCATGTGTGCGGTGTCTCCTGCCCCACTTTTCTCTCTCCATTCCCCACTCCAGATTTCTCACTGCTGCTTTTCTTTTCACTGCAGAAATCAGGAGTATTTGACCAGCCCCCTGAACTCTTCCCACGGTGAGTAAGATGTGGAGCTCCGCTCTGGAATCATCTGACAGGGGGGAGTATTATGACAATGCTATTATTATTTAATCTTTTGGATTATCAAATGCGGGAGGAACAGGGAAGTGTCTGGACAAAAGCAATGCACAGCCTACCTTCCAGGACAGGAGGCAGAGGTGGTCCATTCTGGCCTCTGCTGACTGGGAAGGTCCTATCCTGACTCTGATAAAATGAGGTGTGACCTGAGCACCCTGAACACTTGTCCAGACCCACATGCTCCTTCCCCTCCATTCGGAAAGGGTCACAATAGCAGCTCGCAGCCTGAGTGTGGAGCTACACGACTGTGCATCTCTGCCTGCTTGGAAAGGGCTGAGACATAAAGGATGTGGCTTTGAGTTCTGATGAGTCAGGTCTGCGGAGATGAGACTTGCCATAAATCCCTGCTTTTCTTCCCCCTGCAGTGGGGTTGGTGTCTCCATGTTTCTGGTGTGGTGCTGTGGCCTTTTTCTGCTCCCTGACTCCTTTCTTGGAGGGTCAGTGCACACTCTACAAGTGTGGAGTGCTCTCATGAGGGACAGCCATGTGCTAGTGTCCCTTCTTCATCCTATGGAAGAGGGAGGGTGAGAAGCCCTCGGGAGAGCCCAAGGGGAACCACATGGGAATGTGCAGCAGGGTATGTTAAGGATGGAGAAAACATACTCAGGAATGGGCTTTACCACACTCTCCTCCTTGGCATGGAGGTGACTGTGCAACAGGACTAAGTAGCCTTTGCTTGGTCACAGGGATCCCTGCGTGGCATTTGCAGGCTTTCTGACGGCTGCCTGTTCCCTTTCCCTTTCCAGAGGTACCAACCCCTTTGCCACAGTCAAGCTGCGCCCCACAGTCACCAACGACCGCTCGGCGCCCATCATCCGATGAAACACGGCTGTGGGCAGTGAAGAATTTCAGCAGAGAAGGAGGAGGAGAAGTGATAATGCCGTGACCTCCAGCTGGGCAGCAACCTAGTGCTGCCACTCATGGAGTGAACTCTCTTTTCCCCTCCCGTACCTCTGGGACAATGGGACCCATCTCACCTGGGTGTCTGGTGTGCTTTAGCCAGAAGCAGATCTCTGCTTCCCTTTCTGGATTGATCCCTTCTTCCCTCCCCTTGTGTACTGAGGTGGGAGGGAGAAGTCTGGTGTTACTGGTGCTGGTGGCTGGGGAGGGGATGATGCTGGAGGTGGAGGTAGAGCTGGCTAAGATCATCTGCAGCCACGGCAGTGCTGTCAGGATGTTGAAGGTGAAGCTTTGCTATCCCTGCTGTGGGCAGAGAAGGACTCTCACTGAACAGTTCCTTTGCTACCAGAAGAATGAACCTCAAAAGAGAAGGCTACAAGAAAGCTTCCAGTGATGTGGTCCAGCTGACAGGGTCTGGTCTTGGCCTCTTTGACAGCTGTGTCTGTTTGTAGCAGCACTTGCCCCTTCTCACCCCAGGGCAGTGCTGGGCAGTGCTGGGGCAAGGCAGGGGCAGGTGACAGTGTCCAGCACCACTGTCCTGTGGAAAATATATGGGGTTTTTTAAAATAAAATAGTGAATGCATCTTCTGTGTCCATTTCAGGCGCTGGGACATCACCTCAGTCACAGGATGCAGGGGGAGGAGGACAGGTGCTCCCCACCAGCACTGGGTCATGATGGCTGCCCATGGTTGTGGTGTTGGACACTGCAGTGCCGTGGGTCCAGATGGGGCAGCCACCAGCCCAGGGGTCTGGGGTGGATGTGGAGGGCACCAGGAAGGCTGCACTGCCCACTGCTGGCTGTCCCCCCTGAGTCCCCTTGTCTGTCCTGTTGCCGGAGAGCAGCAAGGTCTTGTGGCCACTCTCTCCTCACCCACTGCTGGAGCGTGTGCCCTGGGGCACCCCAGGGCTGCTCAGTGCAGGGGAAAAACATTCCCCTAGGAGCTGTGGGGGCCTCTCCAACCTGGGAATGCCCTAGGTGTTCTGGGGCAGCCCTCACGGGAGAGGCAGCGTGAGTGACGGATGGAGCGCTAGCGATGGCCAGGGCTTAGCTGATTAGGCTTATTAATAGACATTAAACCCTGGCTGTGAGTGTGGCCAAGCCCCCGCAGCCCCCCTGCTGCCCTGCTGCCGAGGGGCTTCAGGAGTCTACAGCCCAGGCCTTTCCCTCCCCAAAACACCGCCTGGGCTGAACCCCAGCCCCCTCCCTGGAAGTAAATAGGTTCCTCCATGTGTGGCCAGGGACTGGCTCGTCCCCAGCTCCTGCCAGACCTCCTTGTGTGAGTCAGGCACTGGGGAGGTGGTTTTGGAGGGGGCGTTAGTGAGCTGCCCGGGGTGGGCAGGATCTGGTAGTTGGAGCCAAGGCTGGCAGTGATTCCTCGGCTGCTCCACCTTGTCTCACTTCTCTGCTGAGCACATGCCCTGCAAAACCGTGCCACCGCTTCTCCATCGTGGCTGGCAGTTGAGGAAGTTTCAAAAGCAGCAGCTTCACCTATTTTGCCCCTTACTGAAGCACGGGCACATGGTCTCCTCCTCCACTGCCCCGCTCCCCAGCACCCAACACCCCCCACCCTCAGCCCACTTCTCCCTGTCTTGGTCCCTCCGACTGAATCTACCCCCGCCAGCCTGCCCTGCTCTGCTGGGGAAAACTCAAGGAGCCCCTGGGCAGCGGGATTACCGGGGGATTCGGGCTGTGGCAGGCAGCCACCTCGTCCCCATTGGCTGGAAAAGCCTCTTAAAAGTGGAGAAGTGCTTTCTGCCCGCTCAGCACCCGCTGGTCTCTGCCGACCTGGAACCATAAGCAGCTCCTGACCCACATCTACACTGGGGCACTACCTGCACCCACAGTAGGCAAGGGGTGCCCCACTCAGGGTGTCCCCCCAGATCTGCCACGGACAGCTTTGCTGGGCATCACTGGAACTGGAGGGAAGCAAGCTGAGAGGGGATTAGCTGTCTTGTGAGGACCTAGCTGCCCCAAAGGAAGGAGCGAAGCACAAGAGACTGCTCGACAGGTGCTTGATTCCTGCAGGCATTGTCCTGTGCCCACCATGGAGAAAAGATCCAGCAGGACCATCTAACCAGGCACCCTCATCCAGAGACGGGAAGTGCCAGCCAGTGGGAGAAGGAAGCTCTGCTGACGGATCTGCTCAACCCTTGGAGGCTCAGCTTGTGCTCGGGAGGTCATCGCTTCATTGCTCAGGTGAGTGGTGTGGAGGGATGCTTGCATTCTTGCTCCAGCAGCCAGTAGGACAATTCATCCTGGGCCTGCACTCATTTAATTCGCTAACAAATGTGTTCCCAGGGGGTTGTCTGTGGGTTGGAGAGGCTGGTGGCATGCATCATGCCCCTTGCACTTAATAAATAGACCCCCCCACCCCATCTGTACAGTGTGGAGGCACTAAGAGCATTTATATGGACCCTCCTGGCTTCAGCTTGTCTGGCACAGTGGGGATTTTCTGGGCATTATCCGGCACTGGCTGCACTGTGCTCTGTGTGTGTCCACGGATTGGCAGCCACAGCTGAAGCTGCTGTGGTCTTCACCCTTGCAACCTGGGCTTGTGCCTCCTGGTGTCGGCACAAGTCTTCTCCTTGCTGCAGCCACCTGCAGCAAGCTCTGTGACAGTGCCTGCTCTGGCCCACCTTCCTGTGATGCATGGGAAAAGGCAGGTGCCCATGCTGATGAGCTTTCAGGTACATGTGAACTCACACACAGTGAGTATTCATGGTGTTTTTACCTGTGAATAAAGCTCCTTAACTAAGGAGAAAATGACAGTGAGCTGTAGAGTGTGCAAAGGCAGGTGCAGGGTACGTGGTGTGACCACTGCGTGCAGCTGTGAGCAGACAAGCATGTGTGTCATGGTGTTAGGAACAAGGCAGCTCTGAGCTGCCTGGCTCACAGCTCGGATAAATCTCCAGCAGAGGTGTGCTATAGCATATTGGCCTTGGAGGCGTCTCCACAGGTGAGCTCCTCTGGTGTGCATCATGGTTTTCAGCCAACATCTAGCTGCAGGCAGGTAAAAGTGCTTTCATGCTTTGCTATACAGTTCTGCAGCACTGAGCAAGTGGCCTCCTGCAGAGGTGCCCTCCAGCTCCAAACTCAAACAAGTACTCACGGATATTTGTCTAACATGCTCTTCAAAATCAGATGCCATGGACTCATCACTGAGAGGCGGTGCTACAGAAATCTCCGAAGAGCATGCCACAGTCAGACAAATATTTTCTTGCTAGGATGCTGGCAGGGAGCAGCAGGGTTCAGGGAAAGGCGGGTTGCAATGGTTTGATGGATTCATTTAATTTGTGGTGCAGTATGAGCTCAAGAAAAGTGAGGCTGGGAGAGGGGCTTGGATAGAAAGTCTCAGGCTGTGTTTGGTGGCAGCCGCTCTTACTCGAAGAAGCTACATGCAGCAGACAATGCCATGGTGGAGCACCAGCACTGATTGAAAAATCACCGTGCTTTGGCAGCAGGTCGCCTTTTGTACAACTGGATCTAGCTTGTCAGTCAGCTGGAGCTGGGACAGGAACAGTGGGCAAAATGGCAGAAACTGAGTGAGGCTGTTCTGTCTGGCTGTCAGAGTGCCAGCGATCCAGAAAACACCAGGGAGGGTGAGATGGGGGAGGTATGGATAGCTGGAGAGTGTGTGATTACTCTTTTCTGCTTGTAGTGATTCTCTGCCTTAAAAACACCTTTATAGCCTCCTGTTTTTAGTTCAGGCCTCTCTCCCTTGTCACAGTCTCGGAGCCCTGGACTGGGAGGGAGAGATTAGAGTAGCCTGTGCCAGTCCCAGTGGTTCAGCCCGAGAGCTGCTAGGAAATGGCCATCCAGAAGAGTTGCCCCAGTCCATGCTCAGAGCCACATTCTGCTCCCTTTTTTTTGTGTCTCACAGCATCCTGAAAGTTTGGGGAACTCTGCTGCAGGGACCCATGGAGGTGGCAGGCACCTGAGTGCTGCTCTGAATAACCCCCTCTGTGTTTTCAGGAGCAAAGACCCCCTGGAGAGGGGAAGGAGGGGTACAGCTGAGGGTGGCTGTGGGGTAGGACCACTCTGGCCAAGTAAGGGCCCTTTACCTGGGCTCTGCCCCGGCTTGTGCCATCCACACTTTTGTCTAAAGGATTTGCACTTCTCTGACATTCAGAGCAACAGCAGCTATGGGAACCAGCTCAGCTCCCCCCCTTTGCTTGGAGGACGCCAAGAACAGGGCCTTCCTAGAGAAATGCACCCAGATCCAAAACTCCTAGGTTCCAGCTATGTGTGTCCCATCCATAAGACCGTCCCTGTCCCCTCGGCAGTCTCTAGTCCGTATGTGACTCCTGGAATTTCCCACAACTGCTGGTGCCAAGAGATGGACACACTGCTGCCATCTTGCAGCCCTTCAGCCAAGGGAGCTGGGCAGGAGAGAGGATCCATGTTAGGAGTGTGCTCCCAGCAAGACGGTGATGGGAGACAAACCGGACCCAAAAAAGCCCAGCTCAGGCATGGAGAATGCCTGTCTAATCTACCTGGGGGCATCTATCGTCTAGGTCCAGTGATGGCTTTGCATACAGGTGTGAAAATAAGCCTGGCTGATCTAGAAACTGTGGACAGTGGTGACGGAAGGGGCAGAAACCTGGTACATAAGGGAGAAATGAAAAACATACCCATAGCAGCCAGCTGGAGCAAAATTCCTGGGCAGCTTAAGAGCCCTGAGAGCGACTCACAAGACATCCCCTCTAATTCCCTCCTCCTCCTCGCTTAGGCTTTGTTCCGGCCACTCCGTGTATGTACAGAGCCCTAATCTCTCTGGCATGCAAATAACCACCGTTTTTTGTGCTCTCCCCCTTCACCTATTTCGGAAATCTGGCCCCTGATGGTGGGGAGGGGAGGGAGAAGTAGAGTGCCATGCACTGGGGCCTCCCAGAGGAAAGCACAGAGGGCTTAATGGCTCTCCTTGCCTCACTGCTGGAGGTTTCTGTGGCAGGGCAGGTCCTGGAGGGCTCCCCACTGGAGCAGACCAGCATGGCAGAGGCTCAAAGGAGGATTTTAGGAAGCAAAAAGGGTTCATGTTGCTGGCCTTCGCCTCACACCATCTGTAGGCAAGGCTAGATATGACGCAAGGTGGGTGCTGCAGATCCTGATGCTGCATCAGATGCAGCACTCCAGGCTCAGCTGGGAGCCGTGACACTGCTCAGCTGTGTTTGGCTAGGGGTTATGGAGCTCTGGGCTGCCCCAAGCGCAGGGGGAGCTTCCCACCTCTGCCCAGCTGAGGCATGACCTCACACCCCGAAGCAATCTCATCTTGCCCGGCAGGATCAAGGTACAAAGAGCAGATGTGGTCCCCCAATGACCTCTCAGAGCTTGCAGATGGTGGGCATGGAGAGAAACCTTGTAGTAAATGTTTGCTGCTCTGCTTTTCTCTTCTCTTCCTGCAGCACCAGCAGATTTGCTCTCTCTGTGTTGCCCTACTTCCTCCCGGCCTGCCTTTCCATTCCTAGGTTAGAAGATGGGGAGACCTGACCCAGAGGAAGGGCAACTCCCAGCTCCTGTGAAGCCCCCGGATGGTGGCTGGGGCTGGATCGTGCTCTTCGGCTGCTTTGTGATCACCGGCTTCTCCTATGCCTTCCCAAAAGCCGTCAGTGTCTACTTTAAGGAGCTCATGAAAGATTTCCACGTGGGCTACAGTGACACAGCCTGGATCTCCTCCATCATGCTGGCCATGCTCTATGGGACAGGTGATGCTTGGACACATTTTCCCCTCCTCAACTCACAACTTTCCCACTCTGCCATGGACCCAGACCACATCCCCATGGACTCTTCTCATGCTCACTGGCCTGGTCATGAACCACGATGCAGAATACAATTGTCCTACCACTTCTCTTCTGGAAGTGTGATGCATCTCGTGTCCCTGTTTCCTCTACCCCTGGAGACCTCAGGAGCCACCCCAGCAACATCCCAGACAGTTGATACAGGGTTTTCTCCCACTGCTGAAGTGTTGTTCCTATCACACCAAGCCCCAGGGATTAGGGGTCCAAAGGCAGGGCAAGGGCAGAGCAGAAGTCTCCACACCACAGTCTCTCTTCCCTTGGCCAGGCCCATCAGATGTGTATCTAATCAGCCAAGTACTGATCTCCATCATTACTGCTTCATCTTCCCTGAGCACCCTGCTTGGGCTGCCTGCCCCTTCCCAGTTGTCCTGTCTCCTTTTGGTCACCTACTCTGTCTCCTCTGCTTCCTCCTAGGACCAGTATGCAGCATCATGGTGAACCAGTTTGGCTGCCGGCCCGTGATGCTCATCGGTGGGCTTCTAGCTTCTGCTGGGATGATCCTGGCATCTTTTACCACCAATATCATTGAGCTTTATCTGACAGCTGGTGTGCTGACAGGTGAGAGCCTTGGGATTTGGGGGGGACAACAGAGACTTACCTGGGGAAGACCCAAGACCGTGTTGTATTTCCCTTTAGCACTGCCGTGTCCAGTATCAGGTCTCCCTCACCTATTTGCACATGCTATGGGAAGCATCTAGTCCTGAATGTTGCACCTGTGAGGGATGCATCTGCTGGATCTAAACAGCCAGGGCCTGTGGTTGAGAGACAGAAGAAACCTAAGTGGTGCTCAGTGATCATGGCAACTGTGGTAGGTGGAGTGAGTACACAGCGGCAGGGGAGAGAGGCAGAATTCCTGTGTAAGGCTCAGGTCCTGCCTAGGTGTGAGCACAATTACCTGATTCAAACACACTGCAGGTGGGCAGCCTGGTTTAGCCTATCCTCTGCAGGGGCAACCCACCAACACGAAGGCACAGAGGCTTGTGAGGAACACATTCATCCCATCATGGGACTTCAGGACTAGGATAGTCTGAGGGGAGTTTTCAGCTTGTTGCAAAACACATCTCATGTTCTTGCACTCCGTGTCTCCCTCCTGGCTCTCACTTCCATGTAGGTCTGGGTATGGCATTGAACTTCCAGCCCTCACTGATCATGCTGGGCACCTACTTTGACAAGCGTCGGCCTCTCGCTAATGGACTGGCTGCTGCTGGGAGCCCTGTCTTCCTTTCCTCCCTCTCTCCACTGGGGCAAGTGCTGCTGGAGAAGTTTGGTTGGCGAGGAGGGTTCCTTATCATGGGGGGCCTTCTGCTTAACTGCTGCACTTGTGGGGCAGTCATGAGACCCCTGGATATGGGCATGAAGCGGAAGATGGGGAAAGCTCAGGACAAATATGAAGCCAAGGAGATGCTGCCCATAGGAGGGAAATCAGAGGAGGGAATCAGCACCACTGATGGAACAAAGAAAGGCAAGAAAGCCAAGAAGCAGCCCAAGAAAGGAAAGAAACTTCTGGATTTTAGTATCTTCTCCAACCGAGGATTTATCATTTACACTATTTCAAAGTTCATCCTGGTCTTGGGTCTCTTCGTGCCCCCCATATTGCTGGTCAACTATGCCAAGGACACCGGCGTGCCAGACACAGAGGCCGCGTTCTTGCTCTCCATCATTGGTTTCATAGACATCTTTGCCCGCCCAGCCTGTGGCATGGTGGCAGGGCTGAAGTGGGTCCGCCCTCACGTGGCATACCTGTTCAGCTTCTCCATGCTCTTCAACGGCTTGACAGACATCTGCAGTGCCAGGGCGAGCAACTACACGGGGCTGGTCATCTTCTGTGTCTTCTTTGGCATCTCCTACGGCATGGTGGGGGCACTGCAGTTCGAGGTGCTGATGGCCATTGTTGGCTCCCAGAAGTTCTCCAGCGCCATCGGGCTGGTCCTCCTTATCGAGGCTTTTGCCGTGCTCATCGGGCCACCCTCTGCAGGTAGGAGTCTTGCTACAGGTGATTTGTTTGGCTGTCATTCCAGTATTGCAGGTATCGGGCGTGGACACAGCACTTCAAGAAGGACCCTATTTCTCAACTTTAAATTTGCTCTAGAAGCTGAGAGCTGATTTCTGCCTTCGCTGCAAATGTTGCATAGAATCATGTTAGGGATAGGGTCAGGCACATGCTGCAGGCAAACCTTTGAGAGTCTTCATTAGGGCAAAGCAAGCGTCTCTCAATTTCTCCTTGGTGTCCATGGCCTTTTGATTGGCACTGTGAATAGTGGTCTCAATTTGTTCTGATCCCAATTCCAAGGCACAGGTGTTTTGCTGTCAGTCAAGTCAAAACTGTTTGTACAGTCCCCTGAGGCATTTGCTGTTAATTTTTCTAAGAGGATTAAGACACTCACAGCTTTTCAGCCATTCTAGTCTAGGTCACAGTCCCTGGTAAGGTCCATGCCCCACAAACAGCCCATAAAAACAGGCTCTTGAATGGAGGTTGGTGTAGATTAATGTTAAGTGTCTGATCACATGTGAGAAAGCCAAATCATGCCCAAGGCTTATTTCCAAACAAAGTGCAGTTTCCTGATTTGCAAGGAAGAGTCAGGAACAAGACCATGGAAAATCCCCAGGCAGGAACCACTCTGTCATTTCTTGCACTGCCTTCCTTCAGCTGTAACACATGGGCTAAAGCCCATCACTGAAGACCTCAGTGTGAATGGTCTTTTCTCCAGCATAAACCACAAGTTATGAATAAAACCCACCCTCAGCAACTCTGACCAGTTCTCAAGTAAAATTTGGTGACCAAGAGAAGACCCTCTTAAATGCTAACAATAATTAATGTCTCACCTCATAAGCTGTGGGGCAGTCAGCAGTCCCAGGCCAGGGAGAGTCAAGAAATATGTGTCTTGGAGGCAGCTGCAGAGAGATCACTGGGGGAGAGGGGGATTTAACAGCACCTTGCCCCAAGGAGCAAGGCACTCCAGTGGGTGCTAACAAGGGACATCCCTCAGCCCTCCCGCCTCAGTTCAGCTGTGCCTTCGTGCTGTTTGCACGTACAATGGCACACAGACAGGGCAGGGTCACCGAAGAACAGTGTTGGGGGCACCTTCCTCACTGCTGCAGGACCCCCCTGGTGCGGGAAGCTCGAGGGCTCTGACAATCCTGATGGCTCGGACTCGGGGAGAGCAGTGCTCAGCTGGGAGAAGGGGGTTGAACAAAGTGGCTTTGTTTGGTGTAATCCTCCTGAGCTGCTTCCCGCTCCGTGGGGCCGAGGGGGTTTGGCACAGGATAAGCTGCACACACACACGCACACGCACGCGCGCTGGGGCACGCAGGCTCCTCGCTTGCCATCCGGCTTGGCCGAACAGGGGCACATTCACCTGCGGAGGAATTCGCCACGTGCCTCCCATGACTGCTCCGGGAGGCACCTCAGCGTGTCCTGGGGCCGGTTTGCAGGGCATGCACTGTAGCGCAGCAGGGACTGGGGGTCACATGTGCATTTGGGAGCATGCGAGACCGGGATGAAGAGTACAGTTCCATCGCTGCATCCTGACTGCAGCGAGGCAGCTGTTCGAGGACTGGGAACTCTCCCTCCATTGCCAGCGCCAGTGGATTCCGAAAATATATTGAGAATATCTCTGGCACAGAAATCATCAGGTGCGGGCCAACCGAAGGGATTTCTCTGCCAAAGAGAAATTTGTTCTTCCCTTCAGAACGTTTTCCTGACATAATAGCATAAGAAATAGCAATGCCTCTCAAATTTTCTTTTCTGAGACTGGCCAGTCCAAGTCATGAGAGGCTTTTCCCACCTTGGCAAGTAGAAGATGGCCCACCATGGAGTGAGACCATCACATAAGGGTGTCAGAATTACTTAAGCTTGTCCAAACAAGGGAAAACACCAACCATGCACTGTTACCGTACTTTCCCTGGAGGTGCAGTGTGGCTCTTTCCCAGGGTGATTTTCAGATATTCAGGCTTCTTGCTCTTCCCTTGAGGAATGGATCCTCAGCCAAATGCAGGTGCTGCCCACCTGCACTGGGCTGTCCATGCGGGGGTGCATAGGCCGAATTTCACCATCTCATTTCTTCTCCAACCATCAGGCCGCCTGGTCGATGCTCTCAAGAACTATGAGGTGATCTTCTACCTGGCGGGCTCAGAGGTCGTGCTCTCCTCTCTCTTCCTGGGTGTCGCCAGCTACTGCTGCCTGAACCGAGGGAAGAAGGAGCCTCCCCCAGAGAACAACCCCTCTGCGGGAGGTGGGAGCGACACCGAGGAAGCCGAATCTGACGTGCAGGAAGCTGAGGAGCACAGCAGCGACAACCACCAGCCGGCCCACAGCACTGAAAACGCCGTGGTGGCGGCCGGCGAGGAGGCCAACCATGTGGCAGAGGAGCAGAGAGGGGAGGGAGGCGGCTGTCCCGCAGGGGATGGGGAGGTGTTGGCACGAGACGGCTGCAATGCTGACCAGATGGTGGAGAGGGACAGTTTTTAGCCAGGGCAGAGAACAGGGATGTATAAAACTGGCCTTGTTTGCAAGCACCTCAGCATGGGAGGGTAGGTGAGATGTGGGGAGCAGAAAGCTGGGACAAAGGCAGATGTAAGAAATAAGAGGGAAAGGTATAAGAATAGCTGGTCCTTATGTATATATGTCCACAACCTACCCCGTGATACGTCTACTTGCATCCTGCACCCATGCTGGTACAACACAGGCTCAGAGCAGCCCAAACACCAAAAAGAAAACAATAATAATCTTTCCTCACTTTCAAACCAGCCCTGGAGAAAGTCTTCTAAAGAGGCTGCCAAGGACTCTCCTTTTCCTTCTGCATTGTCACAATACAGAATACAAACAATTAGAGACTCTTTGTAATCAGATCTGGTACACTCTGTTCTGGTGTCAGTGTTTCCTTCTCCCCACTTCCACGGTCTGGATACTGTCAGTCTCACTGGCAGCAGGTTTAGGAGGTGGTGTAGCTCATAGCTACCACCCGGCCACCTCCAGGGGACACCAGCACGGGGTAGACCCCAGGTTCTCTGCAACACCTCCCTCAACCACTGCGAAACCAGGAGGCCACCAGGTCTGACCACCTCTGCCTGGCACATCTTTTGTTGACAGTAAAGCTGGGGCAGTGACACCTGATGCTGCTTCCCCAAGGAGGGAAGCGCTGTGTTAGAAGCTGCTGCTGAGGTACAAGAAGAAGACACCTAAGAAAGGCTAATGCCATTAGGTATGCAGCCACTATACGGAGCCTCGCTGACAGGAATAGCACCAAGCCAGCTTTATCTGGGCTCAAGTGAGTCCTATTGACGTGTGAAGGGAACAACTTGGCCCCTGTGGGGGTGGAGGTTTCAAGACATGGTTATTTACCTGTCCCAAGCGATTATCCACTGAGTGGGAATGGCACCAGACGTGCCTGTGTTTTCCTCTTAAATAGAGAAAACCTTCTTACATAAAGGAATCAAAGGTAAGGCAGAAGGACAAGCCCCAGTCCCTGAGTGCCACTAACGAGGGTGTTGGAGCACGTGGTAAGGCAGGCATGACCCCCTCACCCCCCGCTGCAGCGGTGGATTTCTAGATTCAGAGAGGACAACCTTCCTTGGCATGCTTAAACCACTTCTAATCTGCTTTAGGACTGGATCTTTTATAAACACCCCTGGCCAAAGCTCTTTCTTCCGGTTTCCTGAACTGCTTCACCTCAGAGACCCTGGGGGAACCTGTGACTATAACAAGGGATCAAAAACTAAGCAGGGGGCTACAGCGAAGGCAGCTCATGGGGCCACCAAAAGATGTGTTTCATTCCAGACCAGACTGACTACAAACTAATGGGTAGCTGGCAAAGCCTGCAGGATCCATAAAGCCATTTAAACACAGCAGGGAAGCGAGGACATGAAGGAAAGGGTTTCATTCTAGATGCTCCCAAACAATAACAGCAGTAAATGACGAGCAAAATAAAGCCATTGAAGAATGTCAGTTTAGGGAGAGACAGAAGAACTGGAAATTGGAGGGGAGAAGGTAAACCCCATGAGGCTGTACTCTGTCCCACCACAGATAACACCACTGTTAGAACTGATTTTGAGCCAGTCAGAGTGGTGACTTTGGGCTTTTTCCTATTCAAAATCACTTAGAAACATCCCAAATGAGACTAAACCCCATAACGAACCCCAGATGCAAAGCTCTGGGAGAATGAGGGCTGCAGCAAGGGTGCTGGGGCCCTGCAGGCATTCATCCAGTGCTCTCAAAGCTTGTTCTCCCTCCCCACAGGGTAAGATCACTGTTTCTGCACGACGAAGTTGCTCTGAAGCTCTTTCCCCAGTAACCCCAAGCTGGGTTTCCCTTATTCACCAGTATGCCCTCCAAGAAGGAGCTCACAACTTCCCAGAGGTCCAAGGTCCACAGCATGAAAACAACTGCCCTTGTCAGCCAGGCCGGTCACTGGAACAAGGTCCCCTCTGTTTCCTTGTCACAAGTCAACATTTCCCACTAAGCCTCCCGCTCTTTAAGTTTTTTCCCAAAAGCAAATAAAAGCCCTTAGGGTATGAGATCTCACTACAGACAGTGCTGCAAGATTCCCAGACCTCTTCCTAAAAAACCCAGCTATGCTGCTTTACACTTGGCCTTGCTGGCTTTCAGGCAGACTCCGCTGAAGCGTTTTCAGTTCCTCTCAACTGCTCCGTGTTTTGGCACAACAAACAGCTCTGAAAGAGGATCAGGGACTTAAGCATCAGCTGAAGCTGGTGATGCAACAGCTGAGCTGGGTGGAGAAGCTGGCCCTGGAGGGGTGCAGGGATGCCACCTTGGCACCTGGTGGCCTTTAAAAGGCTGGTGTTCACCTGGGAAGCTAAGATGCAGAGAAGCTGGTATTACAGGACAACTGGCCTTGCTACAGCATGTATAATCTTCTTCCTCTGGAAATCTGTGCTGCACTGACCACCACAGCTTGGTATAGAGATTATGCACCAGTATGAGAAGGAAAAAAATGGCCAGCACATGACACCCATCTTCCCAACATTATAATTTAAGATTAAAACCAATGGAAGATGAGCAAACAAATCTCTTATAGGAAAGGCATGAAGGACATGAAATGAAATGTCACATATTTCTTTATTACAGACAATAGTCACTACATCAGTCTGTTTAAATTCTCCAGAGCAGCTTGACCATGGATGGCTTTTTTCCAGGCACCCACAGAGATGAAGAAGCTCCAAAAACAATCAAAGAGAAACACAAATCCAAAAAAAAAAAATCTTGATCATAAATTAATGCCCTTAAATAACTTCTCCCACGACCACTAGAATGTAATGACAGAGAAGTCAAAACCCCTGCCCCAAGAAGCACACCACTCCTGGCAGTAGTGCTGCCCCCTAACAAAGAAAGTGCTATCTGCATCTGGGATTGGCCCACAGGGATGCAGGGAGGGGAAGAGAAAAGGAAAGAGGAAAGAAGCTGTCTTACTTACCTCAGCTTCCCTCTTCCCCCTTCCCTAGTGCTAGGGAATGGGAGAATAGCCACTGCTGCTGGCTGGCCCAGAGGCAGCACAAAATAATTATGCAGAGAGGAGAGCACACTAATCATCCTTTACACTAAAACATCTCAAACCCTCTGCCTAAAGAGCATGTCTTCCTCTCTCCACAAGGCTTTGTGTCTCCTTTCTAGTTTAAAGATAGGGTATTTCCATCACGGTTCTAAGGTGGATCCTCAGAAGGAGCTTGAAGACAGCAAGCAGTGATGCTAACACTTTCCCACAGCACGAGGGGAGGATGGAAGGGGGCTGTTCTCACCATTTGTAATCACCTCCAAACCCTTAACCAGCTTCCACGCGCCAGCGGGGAGCGGTGCTGCCCATGTGCTCAGCCAAGTCCTGTCTGCACAGAGGCACATGGTGGTGTGGGAGCAGCTTCTCCTCCCCACACCTCCATACCCAGGCTGGGTAGCAGAAGTCTCTAGGGGCAAAAAAGGATATCCAGGCAAACAAGCAAAGGAAAAGAGAGGAAAGCAGAGGTTGGTCCCAATCCAACCAGCTACCCCCACCCAAAGCAGAGGAGGAATCCCAGGCTGGACACACAGAGAAATCATGGAGGATGAATGGCCACGTGAAATACATGTTTTCATAAGTCTGCAAAGTCCTTCCTCTGGCCACGCCAGCACACTCAGGCATCATCAATGAGCTTCTCGCCATTTGCATCCTCCTTCCCACTACCCTCTCTCTCGCTTTCTCCTTCTTCTTCTGCCCCATCTGTGTACGTGTCCTTCTGCCCATAGCTGAGAGTGGTGCGGGCAAGGTCCACCTCGATGGGAAAGACATCCGCATCCCGGAGCACTGCATAGCAGTCGTCGTAGTACTTGGACATCGTGGAGACAAAACGCTGGAGCTGGAACACAATGTCCTGTACTGTAGTGGAGACAAGTTGGGGGAAAAAAGTGTGAAAATTCCCATCCCAAACAGTGTGAAGGCTGTGATCTAGCCTCCCTTGCCAGTGTTAGATACAATCTCCTACACATTAATCACTTTTGGCTCCTCAGGGCTGATGTCTCGGGTACAGCCACAAAGGAGTTCTTCAGCAAAGAAGAACTGAGCTGAGCCAAAGAAGGAACACAAAGGCCAAAGTCATGTCTGCTGAACTCAGCAGTGGCACTCACCATGCTTCTGGTCCAGGAGCTCTATTTTCTCTAGCACGTCCTTCCTCATCTTGGCAAAGCGCGTGCGAGCCTCCTGACGGCAGCGCAGGATGAGGCGGTACTCGTAGTTCCCAGTGCTGACCCGGTAGAGGGGCTCACCCAGAGCCTGCCAAAAACACGGCACCATTTTAGAGACTCCCACAACAGTGCTTGTACACACAGCCTGCTTACCAGTCCTATCTGTGGACTCACAATGACCTCGGGTTGTTACAGACCTCTCAGGCTCACCATAAAGAACACTGAGCCATGTCAAAAACTGGCAGTCAATGGGGCCACTCTGAAGACCAAACACACACCAACCATGGTAAGGAAAAGCATCACTACTAAGCAAATACAAAAGGACAGGCACCTTCCAGCCCAGCATGGAGAGGTGGCACGGTTTCTTACCTGAACTAGTAAGACAGACATTAAGAACAAACCAGTTTATATCAAGCACACAAAAAAAACTGCCCTCCTCTGCAAGGTTTGCCCTGTATGGATTGCATAAATGAATTATGTAGCTACACAGGCAACCCTCTGGTATCTACAACCATCCAGATACAATGCTGGAAACCAGCGGGGAGGGACCTATACATTGTCCCGCAAAAGTCTGGAAAGGGGTTAGGTCTGTCAGCAACGAAGCATCCTTCCCTTGCACCTGTAAACACAATACATGTAAGAATCTGTGCTATGGACGCTCGCTAACGCACGCTGCGCGTGCCAAAACCCAAAGATGTCACTCTGCTGGGCAAGACTGGGATTCTTTCCTTCCCATTTAGAAGGAAACATATAATGAAAGATCGTGTCAGGAGTTTTATTCCTTCCTGGCACTTGGGAACTAGGCATTCCAAAAAATCAAATGCCTACTCTGAGATTGATACCTAGAATAAAAAAAGATGTTACTTTTATGCAGGGAAACTGGCATTTATGGGGTACCTTTAGCTATTTTAAACAGAGCTGTTAAGGATTACAGTCCTAAAACTCCAAACTATAAGCCCCCTATTGTTAAGAGAGATCCTTTAATCAATTTTCTTCACTTATAAATGCAGTTTCACATGCATTTTGCTGCAGAGAAGCTAAATCTCCATTTCTCAGAAACAAGTCCAGAATTAATGATAAGCTGTACACTACACACAAATGGAATCTGTGCAGATAACACCTTAATCCTCCTTACATAACCTAATAGTACTTAAACACTGAGAAAGGCAACCACTGAGCAAACAACCTGCAGTGATTCCCAGGTAGCATTTAAGGATCCCCTATTTCTAATACATTAAAAACAAATGTATGTAATTCCTTAGGATGCAGTCACTAGTTTGGGTGCTGACAGGCACAGGAGTGCTTTTGCAGTTGTACTGATACTCACAATGCAGCTGTACTCTTCATCATCCATCTCTTTGACTTTCAGGCAGTAAGACTTTGCAGAATTAAAGATAATTATGAAGAAAAAAAAAAGCAAAACAAGAAGGAAATATTAAAAATTAGAAACAATTTTATCATCACCCATACCGCAAGGTTGTACCATTCCAAGCCTTCATTCTGTGGTATAGACTCTGAAGAAAGCACAGCAGGAAAAATCCTGTGTTCATCTACTCTTTGGGAAAAGATAGTACAAGAAAAGTATGAGATGGGAATAAATAAAGAGGGAAAGAAAAAGATTAATTGCAGGAAGGACTGATGTAAGAAGAGATGCTGCCATATTCCCTTGCCTTACGGCTGCAGCTCCAAGTACTTCTCTCAAAGGGTAAAAGGAAATAGATTCCTACAGTTACAGAACAGGTGCACTTAGTGACCTTACCCTTTCTGGGTAGAAAACAAGGGGTGAGTGGAATGAAGGAGGAAAAAAAAAGCAAGGTCTAAATTAAAGCAAATGTGACTTGACAGTCGTTTACTTTAGCTAAAGACAGAGTGTCCAAAATTACCTGAAAAATACAGACTGGGGAGCTCTTTAGAGGAGTTCAAGAGCCTAAGTTGCAGAGGAAATCTTTAGAAATAAATCAGGAAATAATTTTGATCATGTTCAAAATAAGTCATGTGGGTTCTGTGAGATCTTTCTTTCCAGTGAGAAGTGTTAGGTTAAAAGCAGGTGTCTGAATCTGAGTAAACTGGCAGTAAACAAAGAACTGGAAAAAACAGTGCATTCTCTCATGAATGGTGGAAGGATGGATACGTGATCATATAGGCTACATGTGACTTTCAGGACGATTCTATGAAACTTAATTTCAAACAGCACTTAGGAAAAAAAAACAAACAAACAAGCAGCTCACCAAATATTCAAACTTGACATCCAGGTATTTTTTTATAGTCAGCCTTGTGTCAGGAATGGCTTTATTCAGGTATGTATTCAAGTCAGTGAGCATCTGCAAGGGAAACACCCTGTTGCTGAATTAAGACTAAAAAGCATGACTACAATTCAAGTGCAACCTTCTACCCAGCACAGGTCATGAGGCTGCCTCAAGTTAACGCTTCTTTGAACTACAGCATATTTGAAAGAAAATGTTTGATCATGAGTCAGAATGGTTAGACCCTCCATTACTGTCACTGGCAAGTGCTTCCAGTGTTAGAAATGCTTGCCTCACTTCTAGCCTGGATTCATCTGCTCTTGACTCGTTTTATGTTCAGCAGGTCCTGGAAACAGCTTTCCCTGATTCAAAGTTTCACGACCCAGCATTGTCCATGCAACACAGCACTGAAAGTGGTGACCAAATCAACACTTAATTCTCTCTTTGCTAAACTAAGTGCACAGATCCCCTGGAGACTCTCACTCAAATATATTGACTGAAATTCTTACATTGTTCCTGGGTTGCTTATTCAGAACTCTTTTAGTGCCATAATGCAGTTATGGGTACCAATATCAGGTACTACACTGATCAGACTACTCCCTCATTTCCAAAAGAAAACGAGAGGAATATACTCGTGCAGAAGTCACAGGGACAATATTGATATATTCATTATGTTACCTCTCAGGTTCTTTTCATTATGAAGAGAATTCCCTGAAGGAAAGCAGACAAGGATCATTCTTCCCACAATGCATGAACTTTCAAGACTACATCTTTAAAGACAGGCCTTTCTAGATTCCCCTCTTCTCCAAACCCTTTACTCCTATGGTTAAATTCTTTACCGGCTTAATTGTTTTCAGAAGGTGAATCCCAAACTTCTCAATGTTGCGATGCGCATCAGCAAACTTCACAAAGGCTTCACTGGCAGCTGGTTGTGGTTCCCGTACACCAATGACAGAGAAAACATCTCCAAATGCTGCATGAGCAGAATAAATACAGACAGATGAATACAGAGGTGAACCCTGAGAAAAATCTTGTTTCCAATATTAGAACTCCCTCCCGTAACCTTAAAATTATCTGGGGGATGATGGTACATATTCCCTAAAGACCAGAATTTGGCAAGGCATTTCCCCAAAGCCTCATGTGAAAGACAGAGCCTGTGTTAGCACCATGACTGGTAATGCAGGAGAGAAGCCCTCCCCAGCTCATTTCTGCAACCCTTAGTTTTCTTTGAGTGAGGGAATCATACATCTAAGTACTGACAAAAACTCCTGAAACTGGAGGTCAAAGATTTGTGCTCCCTTTGCTCAAGATTCTTTACCTCTGTGTGTCTGAGATAGCTCAAAGAAAGCCCTGAGAAGACTCTTGGTGTGCTCTGTCAAGCCTGTGACGGAAGCCAGAAAAAACATTTAAGTCACTTCATTGAAACATAATAGAGGCATCCTTTTCTCCCACCTGGTGTCTGATGGAATACCAAGTTTACCTTTGTATAACTCTGCAGTCCTCTCCAGCTCCTCTAATCTCTTCACTAGTCCATCTAAATAAAAGCAAGAAATCAGAATACAGAATTACAACAGTCACATCCAGGACATTGTTAAGACCTGATTGGGTGGAAAAATACCAGTTTCATACACTTGGTTCGAATTTTCCTTACCCCTTAATGCCTGTCCTGTGATACAACATGGGAAGCTTTTAAAATGACTGCAAACTTATTTTATAGTGTGGGGTCATCACCTATGGGCATTGACTAAGTTGGCCCCTGCTTTAAATTAATCTGACCTGAGGTAACATTTAAGTGGGCACAAGGACAGGCTGTATCACTCAGGAAGGGCACAGACAATCACAACAGCGAGGCAGAGCAGAAGAAAAGAATGTGGACCATGCAAGCAACAATAAAAAGGTAGGCAAACACAGGAGAGTAAGTGTTCCATTAGGAAAACGTCCTCCTGGACAATACTTACCATTGCAAAGTATGGCTCGGCTTAACCCCAGGGCATCCGCTGTCCCCGAGCTCATGTTCTCTACCAGCCGGTGCTTTACCTTCTTCAATACTAAAGCCCAAAACAGAGTTACAAACCAGCATCAGGGTCACTTCCATGGGCATGAAAAGCTCACCACCACTGGTTTTCCAGGCACTGGATAAACTGCATTTAACTAACTCAGTGTTGAGGCAGCAAGCAGAAAGACGACCATAGAAACAGGGCACTCTGGTCCAGCCATGCGTAACACATCTTCTAACCTGCCTATCCGTTCTGCTCTCACATCCTCAACACTTCAACCAATAGAGCTCCAGCAATTCTTTTGGAAGACTGTCCCAACCAATCACGTTGCTATAGGCAAAGCATCTATCTTGATATTTGGAACTAAACTTTGCTTATGCTATCTGCTGTATTACCTCAGCTGAAGTCAGGAGATGAGGCTGAAAGGCAATCAGGACTTAATGTTCAGCATTGTCCCTTTCCTTACTTTTACCTTTTGAATCCTAGTTAAACCCTTCTGTCACCTCTTGATGGCATTTCTGTCTTTGGTGGTCATACCCTGCAAATTACTAGAGACATCTATCTCCCTTTGGGGCCAGATGACTCAGTCACCCTTATTTACAGGCAGACTTGCCTGCAGATCCCAAGAACTCAGCTGAAGCCACAGTGTTCTGGAAAATACCAGAACACATATTCTCATCACCCTTCTGTTTTCCCAGAAAGCCATCTCACTATTCACGATTTTCCATTACTCCTGTCAATTTATTAGCACCATAATCACCAGGAAAAAAAATGAGAGCAAAGAGAATGGATACATTTTGCTGAAAGTGAGAAAGGCGGGCGATATAAAGCTGTGCAGGCTTAGTTCAAAACCAGACACTTCGTTTTAGCAATAAAGGCTCTTCTCTCTCACATAAAACTTATGTTTGTACAAAACTCAGTGTAGATAGGTATTGCATCACTGTTCTCCAAGCTTAGAAATCACCACCAATGCCTTTCAATTGACACATTGCTGTGTACATCTAAAAACAGGTCAGCATAACTTACATGTATTAAAAATAAATTAATTAAATTATTATGTCGTTGAGAGTCATCATCCATGCTAAACACAGCACAGAAAAACAAGCCTCCCACAACAACAATTAAGTCTTGATTTAACTTTCGAGACTATTTCAAGAAGTCAGGGAAGGATTTTTTTTGAACCTGTAACTCTCTTTGACAGTATCCATTTGAAAACAACTGAGTTAAGAGCAAGAAAGGAAACAGAATTTTATTTGGCTTTAGCTGGGACCAATCTTTCACCCCTCCACATCATTTTAACACTCTAGGGAGAAAGAAACCAATCTTACCGATATCCAAAGACTTGCCCTGCTTTGGATCAGCCTGAAGCTTGTTGTAGTGTATTGTCACTTCTCCCTGCAGAAAGAGCAAACCCCAAACTGCTGTGCTGGCAGCAGGCAGCAGTGGCTCCCTTTACTCCAGCACAATAAGCTGCCAACTACGACCCAGAAGCTCCAGTGGCCCCCTCCTACCTCTCACCTTTACCATCTGTATCATCTTGGCCACCTCCACTTTGGTCTTCCCTTTGACGGACTTTCCGTTGACTCCTGTGATTTCATCCCCAGCTGCTACGGTGCCGTCCAAGGCTGCTGGAGTGTTATCAAACACCTGAGACAGAGCACAGGCAGTCTGGAATCAGGAGGAAGGTCAATGCAGAGCTAAAGAGCACAAAGCAAACAGCTGCACTCCTCCTATTTAAGTCACTTTTACTTCGTCCATGGTGAAGCTGCAGTTCTCCCGCTTTCCAAACCAAGAGGTGGGCTGATCATCTTGTTCCCTCAGGAAGTTCTTGCCCCTAGGATGTGCCTCCTCAAGCACAGGATTTCCTGATGTGGAGAGTGTCACACTGCTCCCCTGGGAATTCTAACATGCTCTCCAAGGAGAAGAATAATTCCAGAAGTCTTAATTCAATTCTTCTGCACCTACTACGTACTAGAGTAAGGAAATCTTTTCACTGAAAAGTGAGGTGTCATCTCCCACTTTGAGCAAAACAAAACAGCATAGGGCTCTCTCTCCACGCTCCCCATCTCTCAGGCCAACACTGTTTTAAAAAGATGGCTTATTTTCCCTCCCCAGGTGCCCACCTGGACAATGTAGAGACAGGGGCAGTACTGTGCTCCTCCCCCAATGCTGATCCCAATCAGGTTCTGAGAGTCCTTCTTCAGGGTCACTGTTCCAGGTACAGTGGGGATGCCCCTACAAAGAGAAAGGAATAACTGAACGTGTAGGAAGAGCTGCCTGTGTATGAAATAACTCCAGTATCTAAGTCAGTACAAACGGAAAACATCATGGGCACTGCACATCTGAATTCACTCCTTCACCTCTGCCACAGAGTCTATCAGCATGGGCCAGCAGGGAGACCTTCTGTGCTGTCTTTTTCTTGGGATTGCATGCAAGGCTTGGAGGTGGAAGAGACACCCTCATCCACTGCCAGGCACTGAAGAAATACTATCATGCTTTAGAGCGTTTCATCTGCGCTTAGTGCTGGAGTGAGAGGACAACTTGCACAGCATAAATGAAATGCAAATCAAGTGTTCTATGATAAATGCAGGGCAGTCACTGCAGAGCAACACAAACATTCTCCTGTGCTCAGCAGCACAACGATGCCTCATCCCCAGTCCACAGAGGGAGCAAGAAATCAGCACTTAACAGGAAGTCTGATGTTCAGCACAGTGTCAAGCACAGGTAAATTTATCAACTCTCATTAGGTCTTGGCTGCAAAGCCTACTTCTACTGTTAGAAACACGAGGAAAAGACAAGTGAAATACTCACAGCTTATCTTCCTCAATATCATAGTCCAAATCTGCAAACATTGTTTTGTTTCAGTGGAGTCCGTCTGTCTTAAGCTGCTTATTCCAAACTCCCTGGGAAGAAAGAACAGAATAAACCATATAAATGAATGATCACAATAGAAAAACACAGAGAACCAACCTGTCACCCTTATTAACCTCCTTTTCGTTTTTTGGAGTGCCACATTGTGGTCTCTGCTCTTATACCAAACACGAAAAACGCGTCAAGTGTCCCTGGTTTGCCGCTCTGCGTGCGAGAGGACAAAGTCCTCGAGTTTGAATGCTCCAAACCCAAGGCTGACACACGTGCAGCACTTCCACAGCACAGAACGCGGTCCCTTCTGGAAGCCGCTTCTTCCCACGCTGGACCTGCGCCTTGGCTGCTGAGGATACTTCGTTTTATCCCCGACATCCATTACATATCTCCACGTTCCTGACTTCACAGCAAATCACGCCGCTTTTTGACGCGCACCGCCTGCCTCGGGAGGCCGTGTTTAAGCTTTCCACCGACCAGTCTCGTTATTTCCCCACGCACAAACCCCGCTTCCACTTAATTTCGGGCAGTAATTAGCCGGCGCGTTTGGGTTCCGCCCACCCTTCGGCAGCACCCACGGCAAGGCGACGCCGTCGCGGGCCGCGGCGGTGGTCGCCTCCACCACGCCCGACCCTGTGGCACCAGGGCTTCACCAGGGCTTCATCGTGCCGCGGGCAGGGGCTGCGGGGCAGGGCAGG